>SZWC01009631.1:65863-85928 GCA_023375785.1 Penium margaritaceum
GGGACGGCTGAGTCGCAGTGGGGCTACTTCCAAGGCTGCAAGCTGGCAGCCGAGGCTTGGCAAAAACTTTGCACCATCCATCAATCCAAGTCGCTGGCAAACAAAATCTTTGCCATGAAGCGACTCCTGACGGTGAGAATCGAGGAGGGAGATGATGTCATCACCGCCATGCAGCAGATCGAGTCGCTCGCCTCACAGTGCAACGACGTGGGGTGGAAGATCGACACGCAGCTGCAGGCGATGGCCCTCCTCATGGCCCTTCCTGACAGTTGGAGCCCTCTAATTACAGTCTTGGGAGGATGGGCAGAGGACAAGCTCACCTATAGCGCGGTCGTAGAGTACATCCGCAACGATGCGCAGCGACGGAGCTGCGGGGAGTCCTCGTCTCCCTCATCGGCCCTCATCACCAAAACACGTGGTGGCGGAAGTGGGGGCAAGGGAGGTGGCGGACATGGCGGCGGCAAGAAGGGCGCCAAGAAGGGTGCGTGCCGTAACTGCGGCAAGGAGGGCCACTGGGCCCGTGAGTGCACCGAGGAGGAAAAGGCCGGTGGCAAGGACGCCAAAGGCAAGAGTGCGCTCCTCAAAGGCACTCAGAACCACTACCTCAAGAAGGCTAACTGGCGATGCCTTGACTCCGGAGCCGAGGAGCATACCCAGGTCGAGAAGGTCGGGTTCATCAACTACACCAAGTCCAGCAAGTCCATGGTGGTCGCGAACGACAAGGTCGAGCCAGCGGCTGGCCAAGGAGATGTGGCCGTGGAGGTGGTGGTTGGTGGGAAGCGGGTGCAGCGCGTGATCAAGAACGTGCAGCACGTACCTGGCTTGGCTAACATCCTAAGCGTCAGCCGCCTGACTGACAAGGGGTACGAGGTGCTCTTCAGGAGAAGAGGGGCAGTCGTGCGGAAGGACAGTGGCGGCGCGACCGTGCTGGAGGCTAAGCGCGAGGGAGGCCTCTACATCGTGGAGACCAAGGTGATCCCCGCGGCGACAGATTCAGCAAATGCGCATGAACGCACCGTCAACCTGGCCAAAGGAGGGGGAGCTGATCTGGAGCTCTGGCANATCGACCGGAACGAGTAACAAAATGCCATCTGGGGATTTTGCTCCGGAAGGTCTGCCGAGGCGTCCGGTGGATGATCCGCCGCATTTCAGGAGTGCAGTTTGTTACTGAGGCACAGCCAAAATCCTGGCTCGGAGTCCGAAACTCAGAAGTACAGTTTGTTACTCGGGGACTTAGTCAAAATTCCGACTGGAGGTCCGCGAACAGGTTTCGACCCACATCAATCCCCATCACCAAACTCGATGATTAACTCATCGAAACAGACCCCAAAGGCGTGAGGGGCGCCGCCACTACGCGTAGGGACATCTGCGCCTCCGGAATGGCGTTTTGATGGGTCCTTGATGTGTGAGGGCGCCTCGGCGGGCGACGTGGTGCGCGCCACCGACTGAGCGGCTGATTTGGGGTGCTGGCTTCGAATGACGTAGTGGGAGCTGCGGTGATCCGAATCGAGCACTGTTTGGTGCGTTGGAGAGATCATGACTAGCCCTACAAATGTTCAGATCATGTCCATGTTCAAATACTAATGCAAAATCGCGTTATTCCCTTCGCAAAAGTGACTGTCTCGCAAATGCCTTCAACTCCAAGAAACATAGCGTGAGGCGACCAAAAAGCTCACGCTTAGACTCAGAACCCGCACAAACCATAGCCGTGAACGCACAGGAGACCCGTCGGGCCACGTTGGAACTGCCTCCACCCGGGGGCCGGTTTCTGAAAAAGGGTTATGGGCCCACAGCCCTGACCGGTCTACAATCGCTCACGACTTTCGCGGCAGACGGGATCGTCGTCGTGGACGACATCGCCGTCAAACTCTGAGGTCCCGGAGTTGAAGACTGCGCAATGGCGCAGAAGGAGACGCAGGCCATCCAGAAGTATGCGGGTGGCCCTGGCTTTGGGCTATGGAGGTGGCACTTCGAGATCCACCTCGCGCATAAGGGTGTGCTGCAGGTCATGTTGGGAACCGAAGTCCTCGACGANGCGTGGTGGCGGAAGTGGGGGCAAGGGAGGTGGCGGACATGGCGGCGGCAAGAAGGGCGCCAAGAAGGGTGCGTGCCGTAACTGCGGCAAGGAGGGCCACTGGGCCCGTGAGTGCACCGAGGAGGAAAAGGCCGGTGGCAAGGACGCCAAAGGCAAGAGTGCGCTCCTCAAAGGCACTCAGAACCACTACCTCAAGAAGGCTAACTGGCGATGCCTTGACTCCGGAGCCGAGGAGCATACCCAGGTCGAGAAGGTCGGGTTCATCAACTACACCAAGTCCAGCAAGTCCATGGTGGTCGCGAACGACAAGGTCGAGCCAGCGGCTGGCCAAGGAGATGTGGCCGTGGAGGTGGTGGTTGGTGGGAAGCGGGTGCAGCGCGTGATCAAGAACGTGCAGCACGTACCTGGCTTGGCTAACATCCTAAGCGTCAGCCGCCTGACTGACAAGGGGTACGAGGTGCTCTTCAGGAGAAGAGGGGCAGTCGTGCGGAAGGACAGTGGCGGCGCGACCGTGCTGGAGGCTAAGCGCGAGGGAGGCCTCTACATCGTGGAGACCAAGGTGATCCCCGCGGCGACAGATTCAGCAAATGCGCATGAACGCACCGTCAACCTGGCCAAAGGAGGGGGAGCTGATCTGGAGCTCTGGCACCGACGACTGGGGCATTCCTCACCCGCAGTCGTGAAGGAGATGGCGAAGCGCGAGCTGGTACGCGGCCTCGTCATCGACGGTGCGGAAGAGGCGACAGATGCAGCAGTGCACAAAAAGTGCGAGCCTTGCATTTTGGGCAAGGCGCGGCGCAAACCGTTCAAGGAGAATGAGAATCGCGCCTCGGACCTGCTAGAGGTCGTGCACAGCGACGTGTGCGGACCATTCAAGACGGCGTCAAAGAGCGGCGCGCGTTACTTCGTCACCTTCATTGATGACTACAGCATAAAACTCTTCGTGTACTTCATGAAGCGGAAAGGCGAGGTCCTGGACCGGCTGAAGGAGTATGTCGCCGCGGTGGAGAGGCAGACTGGCCGGAATGTCAGAGCGCTACGCAGCGACAACGGCGGATAGTATGTGGGCTGTAGTGGGTGGATGAAGCAGCAGGGCATAACATGGCAACAAACTACGCCGTATTCGCCTCAGTCAAATGGCGTGGCGGAGCGGGCGAACCAGACGCTGCTGAACATGGTACGGACCATGTTGGTGGATGCGGAATTGTCGCGGAGCTTCTGGGCACAGGGTGTGCGTACGGCGAGCTACACCATCAACCTCACTCCTACAGCAGTGCTGAAGGGGAGGAGCGGCTGGAAGACGCCGCAGGAGGTTTGGAGCGGGCGCAAGCCAAGTGTGGCACACCTGAAAGTGTTCGGGTGCAAGGCGCATGCGATGGTGCAGACTGCGCAGAGGCGCGACAGCAAGCTGGAGCCGCGGGCAAATTCGTATCTCTTTCTTGGCTATGAGAGCGCGCATAAGGCATACAGGCTCTACGACATGCGCAAGGGGGAGATAATCCGCAGCCGAGACGTCGAGTTCGACGAGCAGCAGAGCTACATCAGCAGCAACGACGTGGGCGTGGTGGACTCCCCAAAGACGGGGGAGTGGTTCCAGCTCCTTGACTACGTGAAGGAGCCGGCGGACGCCAAAGTTGAGGATGCGGCATCAGAGCGTAACGGTGCACCAGCGGTGGCAGCCGAAGCGGAGGACTCTGATGACGATCAAGCTGATGAGGAGATCCACCGGAAGGATCCGGCGGATGAGGCACCAAGGGTGCCAAGGCGCGCACTGCCGGCAGATTGTGCAACGGGCGTTGGTGGAAAATCCACTGGACGCGCCGTCCGTCCGGGCGATGTTTCGCCGGAGCGGGAGAGATCCTCGGGGAGCCGTCTGGTCGATGATGAACCGGAGCGTGCTGAGTCGGAGGGATCGCAGCAGAGCGACGATGCGCCACCAAAACTATCGCGCCGCAGCGGGAGGCAGCGAAAAGCGGGGAAGCGCTTCGACGCAAGCACCGGTCGATGGATAGGCATGACGCGGTGCATGCTGGCTGCATCAACGGAGCCGACTACCAAGCGAGAGGCGCTTGCGCGGCCCGAAGGGGATCAATGGGACGCAGCCATGAAATCTGAGCTATCGTCCATCACGGAAAATGATACGTGGGAGCTGGTTGACAGGCCGAAAGATGCCAAGGTCATCGGCTCAAAGTGGGTCTTTAAGACCAAGTTCACAAAGGAAGGTGTGGTTGACAAGTACAAGGCGCGGCTGGTGGCGAAAGGTTACGCACAGCGTAAGGGGGAGCACTACGATGAGACGTTTGCTCCCGTCGCCAAGTTCACAAGCATCCGGGCGATCCTTGCAGTGGCGGCCGCGAAGGACATGGAGCTCCACCAAATGGACGTAAAGACGGCCTTCCTCAATGGCATCATAGACAAAGAGATCTACATGGAGGTGCCAGAGGGGGTGGAGGCGCCGGAGGGCAAGGTGTGTAAGCTGCAGAAGTCCTTGTACGGGCTAAAACAGTCACCCAGATGCTGGTACCAACAGATGGACAGCTTCATGGCACAACTCGGCTTCAAGCGCTGTGAGGCGGATCACAGTGTGTACGTGCGGCGCGACAAACAGCTCCATCAGATCGTTGCACTCTACGTGGACGACCTGATTGTGTGCTCGACGGATTTGCCGAGCCTACAGCGGCTGAAAGAGCAGCTGAGCAGCAGATTCCAGATGTCGGACATGGGGGAGCTGGAGTACTACCTCGGGGTGAGCATCACGCGGAACCGGAGGGCGCGCACGCTAGAGCTGGGACAGGCCAAATACGTGGCCGAGGTGCTGAAGCGGTACGGCATGGAGGACTGCAAACCAGTTGGCAGTCCAGTCTCCACGACCTGTGAACTGAGTGCGGCAATGGCGCCGCAGACAAAAGAAGAGCGGGAGGATATGGCAGGGGTGCCCTACTAATCGGCGGTGGGCAGCCTCATGTACGCCATGGTGGCGACTCGACCAGACCTGGCCTACGGGGTGGGCCAAGTGAGCAGGTACGTGGCCGATCCAGGGCCACTACACTGGCAGGCGGTCAAGCGCATCCTCCGCTACCTGCAAGCCACGCGGCATGCGTGCTTGAGGTTCGACGGCAAGGGGCGGGCGGACCCTTTGCGTCTGGTCTGCTACACGGATGCAGACTACGCTGTTGATGTGGACAAGCGGAAGTCCACATCCGGCTACGTGTTCTTCCTCGCTGGTGCAGCGGTGTCGTGGTGCAGCAGAAAGCAAGACTGCGTCGCCACCTCCACAGTGGAAGCAGAGTACATCGCGCTGGCTGATGCGGTCAAGGAGGCGGTGTGGCTTCGCAGGTTGCTGGGGGAGCTGGGCGTGCCGCAGCAGGAGCCTACGGTGGTGCAACAGGACAACACCGGCTCAATCTCGCTGACCAACAACCCGACGCAGCACAGGAGGACGAAGCACATTGACGTGCGTTATCATTACGCACGGGACATGGTTGAAAAGGGGCAGGTGGTGCTGCAACACTGCAGCACGCACAACATGCTTGCGGATTGCTTGACCAAAGCGCAACCTGTGGACCGGCACGCATTGAGCGTGGCCGGACTTGGGATGACCAGCTATGATGGGCTGGAGGGCGCAGCGGAAGATGAGCGAGAGCAGGCAGGAGCAGCGGGCATGGCAGGTGCAAGGGGGAGAATGTTGAAGATTTGCCCCTCTGCATGCCCAAGTGCGGCGCCGGGAGGCGCCGACGAGCCGCCAGAGAGAGGAAAATCCTCGTCGACGGATCTGGCGACTTGAGGATTGCTTGGATCCTTAAATTCAGGATTGCCCCTGAAAGTTAACAAGTTGCTGAATCCGGTGGAAGTTGTTTCACCGGAATCGGACTAGTATTGAGAGAGATATGGGCTTCCAAAGTTGGGGTGTGCGCGGCGGTTCTGGGAGCCGGCCGCGGTTCGACTTCCGGTGAATAATCAACCGGAACGAGTAACAAAATGCCATCTGGGGATTTTGCTCCGGAAGGTCTGCCGAGGCGTCCGGTGGATGATCCGACGGATTTCAGGAGTGCAGTTTGTTACTGAGGGACTTAGCCAAAATCCTGGCTCGGAGTCCGAAACTCAGTAATACAGTTTGTTATTCAGGGACTTGGTCAAAATTCCGACTGGAGGTCCGCGAACAGGTTTCGACCCACATCAATCCCCATCACCAAACTCGATGATTAACTCATCGAAACAGACCCCAAAGGCGCGAGGGGCGCCGCCACTACGCGTAGGGACATCTGCACCTCCGGAATGGCGTTTTGATGGGTCCTTGATGTGTGAGGGCGCCTCGGCGGGCGACGTGGTGCGCGCCGCCAACTGAGCGGCTGATTTGGGGTGCTGCGCTTCGAATGACGTAGCGGGAGCTACGGTGATCCGAATTGTGCACCGTTTGGTGCGTTGGAGAGCTCATGACTAGCCCTACAAATGTTCAGATCATGTCCATGTTCAAATACTAATGCAAAATCGCGTTATTCCCTTCGCAAAAGTGACTGTCTCGCAAATGCCTTCAACTCCAAGAAACATAGCGTGAGGCGACCAGAAAGCTCACGCTTAGACTCAGAACCCGCACAAACCATAGCCGTGAACGCACAGGAGACCCGTCGGGCCACGTTGGAACTGCCTCCACCCGGGGGCCGGTTTCTGACACCCGAGTGGAGCACTGGCGGGGCCGTCTGTTGTTGCTGCAGACCAGTCACAGGTGATCCTGTCGACCTGCCCACCAGAGCCGTCCCTGCCATCTGCTGCGGCAGGTTCGTGTCCAGCGGCATCTCCAGCGCGGAGGCCGGTAATCCCATCTGCTGCAGGTGCGTCGACTGCTACTCGTCCGGCATTGGGGCTTCGGGGGTCCACGACTCCTCAGGATTTGGCAATAGGGCCTGCGAATGCACTGGCAGGGGTGCGTGATGCGATACTGTGTCGCCGGCTGCGAGCGACTGCTGTCCGCAACGACGCCGGTAAACCAATCCACAATAGGCCTCGAGTTCCCCACGACCTTATGATTCCTCCAGTGATGCTGGTGCATCGGAGAACCATTGCAATCCCGGCGGTACATTCTCCTGCTCCTCCCGTCCTTGCTGGTCCTGGATGGTTCCGCGGCTGCCAGAGCTGTGGACGGTCTCCACCTCTATGCGTCCGCCCAGTGCATCCATGATACGACGCCAGTGCAGCTGCTCCAGCCACTCGGTCACTCGTCGGTGCTGTGCAAGCTGATCGGAACCTGGTGAGGAGCTGACTGGGGCACGGGATAGTACAGGCGAGGAGTCCCGGCTGCCTGCGAAAGTGGTGGCCTGGCGTGGCAGGAAGCACTGCACAGGCAGCTGCTGCTGTTGCCGCCGCCCGATTTTGCGATGTACGTAGCTGGCTGCCGACATCAACGACTGATCTGAAGGTCGTGTGTAGTTCCGCTGAACAAAGAGCGAGGAACTTTCCACGCTCACCGCACCATGAAACTGATACCCCCAGTTTTGCCGCGTCCTCAACTCTCTCCGCACGGCCCTCACTCCGCGCCATCCGCGGATTATGTGCCTTCTTTGCAGTTGCCACTAAGGTCTGATGTGCGGCGGATTCCAGAAACTAACCCTGATCAACAAGCGATTCCGCGGACCACTGATCTAAACTCTTGTGGAAGAACCTCACCGATGAGTGACACTCCGCGGTCCACTTCTCGCCACACGCGAGCCCGCCACCTTGTGGCCTCCGGCTCCTTTCCGCGGAACCCCGTCCCGCGGCCGTGTGCAAGCAAGGACACCGCCGGCAGTTCACTTCACCCCGGGCTTGGTTCTTCACTCACTTCTTCCCCCAGGCCACGGATGGAATAGCAGAGGCAATGAAAGATAGAGGAGCAGAGTGCGGAGGACAGGAATGGGGGTGGGTAAACGTCTTTGATCATCCAAGACAGGGTACATGGAATGCGGAGTACTCATGCAAGAGCAATCAAGACTGAGGCACGGCTGTCCTACTGCTTCCTAGGCCTTATCTACTTGGGACTCCGCATGGCATGTCTACACGCCAGCGGTCTCATCCCTCTCATGGCGTCCTCCTTCTTCCTACTTGGACTCCACGCGGTGCAGCTAAGCACCGCGGGTCTCGTCCACACACACACACCCAGCATATCATCTTCTACTGGTTGTCTTCTACATCCGCGGCTCGTTTGTGCGGTCTTCGTATTCTTCCTTGAACCTTCGTCTTCCGCGGTGCGTCTCCAGAGATTCCTTCGTGATTGCTGCCCCAGCTCGTCGTGTTGATTGGTTGTTTCTCCCCAGATTACTCCATCCATCTGATGTCCTTCCTGCGCATTGTCAGTGTCTATGCGTTGTTACTGCGGCTCGGTCCTTGTTCCCTTTGTGCCGCGGATCTCCCCGCCATTGCTTCCCGCCTCTTCGGCTTCCGCCACAAGCGCTTCAGATATTCGTAGAGAGGCCGCCGCTTCTTCACCTCCACTGAATTCCGCGCCATCCCACGCTCAACCGCATCCGCGGGAGCCAGCGTTCCTTGCGTGGACCTCAGGTTACCCAGACCTTCCCTCCACGGATTGGCCTTCCCTGCGAAGCCGCAGCCGAAGTGTGCCTGACAAGGGGCCCATCATCCAACAACTCACAAGCAGCATCATATAGCATGCATCGCTGCCTCTGCATCACAGTGGACATGTTAACTAACCAAATAACCAACTGGCTCACCAACTTACTAACTAGCCAACCAACTAACTAACTAGATAACTAAATAACTAAATAACTAACTAACTAACTAACTAACTAACTAACTAACTAACAAACTAACTAACTAACTAACTAAATAACTAACTAACTAACTAACTAACTAACTAACTAACTAACTAACTAACTAACTACCTCACTTACCAACCAACCAAATAACAAACAAACAAAAGAACAAACAAAAATACAAACAAGAAAACAAATCAACCAACAAACCAACCAACGACAGAAACAAGCAACAAAACCAAAAAATGAAAAGAAAACAAAACAAACAAAAAAATTAAACAAACAAATGAATGCATTAAAAAAAGGCAATCAAGTAAAGAAAAAAATTTTTAAAAAGGAATTAATTTAAGAATGAAACAAGCAAACAAACAAGCAAACAGACTGAAAGACAGAAAGATATTCAAAAATGCAGACAAAGAAACAGACCAAGGAAGCAAGATAAGAAGAAGCAAGAAAAGAAACAAACAAAAAAACAAACAAACAAACAAGGTCAAATGTGTGCCAAGCTTACAATGGGTTTGAAGTGTCATCGTGAAATGCGTAAGAGGTTGGAATGTTTATCAAGATATTGTGTGTGTCCAAGCTATAGTGTGCCTTTGTATATATCCTGTGAAAAGTGTGTTATGAAACAATTAGTTTAGATGTTTTACGACTTGTGCATCGAGGTAGGGATAAAAGTGGGGAAGATGTAGATAATGTTAAGTGTGTTCTCATCTGGGTGACAAATACCCAGACCAACGTAGACCCTAGTCAATTTGGAACTAATGGTTTTTGCTGCCCATAAAGGTTATGTTTCTTGGCAAGCACGAATAGAGTTGGTTCGGATACAAAGAAACCCCAAAGTGACCCATGTACACTTGGGGGTTTTCATGTTTCACTGCAAACATCACACTCTAATGAATTGAGAATCAACATGGAATAATTACAACACACAGAGGGGTAAGAAAAGAAAAGAAAGGAAGAAAGGATGAGCTAGGAAAAAGTACTAATTTGACGGCACAAATATGGTTTCATCTTCTTTATTGCATCCATTGTTGTCCAAAACCCAATGTGCATTCCAGTAACGAGTGGAAAGCTGCATAATTGTGCTCATTAATAATCAACTAGTATTTTACATGGGATTAATTCTCGGTTTTACAGCATCATTGTATGTTAGTTTCTTAACATGTTTTCCATCATGGGGTAGAATCGTAAGTTATCTAGAAAAATCCAAAGGATTTGTAATGAATGTCCGGATGGCTTACCTTCTGACGCGAACTCACAACTGTAAGTTCTGAGATTTGTTTAAGCTCTCAAACCAGATTTTTGTGGACCGTGTGCTATCGCGGGGATGTGGTTGGGGACTGAATGGTGAATAGTACTGTATCTCACCATGTGCTCTCGCTGTGCTCTCGCTGGATGGCTCGACCATTCCATCCTTCATAACTCTGGATAGGGGAAGGACTGAGATTTAACAGAGTCAAAATTGACGCCGTTGGTCTACCCACGGCCCGGTTCGTAAGCGAGGTTCTTGGAGTTGCCCCTCAAAGGAGCAACGTGCGTTCAAGTAAAAGCATGGCAAGACTACTACAAAGAGGGAGCTTGGGCTAAGCATCACTCGCACATCTGACAAGTGGGATATGCCACTGCATTTTTAGAATCTGTTTCTTCCTTGTTCTGTAACAGTCTGTTTGTCCTTGATATTGTTCATTACAAAGAGAGAAAACGAGTTATGTCCATCTGTATCACTGGTGAATGATCCTCCTAGCCCATCACCGTGCCGCTGTCTAAAAACAATGGGTCATGTAGGTATGCCAAATCTTTGGCATACAAACTGAATTCAAGAGGGTTACTTTGTAACCCAAAAACAGGAACATACATTGTAATTGAGTGGAATGAACGATATGTACCATTCCAGATGTGTAACGTCGTCGGGGTTGGCCTGCACACAGGAACCTCATGATCAAGGACTGATCAAAATGTTAAAAACAACCTCAGATATCTTGTTAAGTTGCTCACAAGAAGGGTGTACATAGTTCTCCTAAGCATAAGAGTTCCACACACCAGTCAGTGTCCTGCAGCCTGTTGCTGAAAATTTGGACTTGATGCAAAGCAGTGAGAGGCAAGCATGCCTGTGGGGTGCCTATTCTGTGTTATGAATGCACGGACACAAAGTGGAAGGATTCTGTGCATCAATGTTTTTTTTTTATCGGGATGCTGATCAAGAAACTGCTATGAAAAGGGCAATCACAAAATCGGTGCAGAAGGCCGATCAAGAATTTGGTGCAGGAGGCCAATCAAGATTTAGTGGAAAAGGCCTATGAAGGGGTCCGTGATTTACTCGCAATAAGAAGGCATTGCGAAAGGCCTTCTAAGAAGTCCGTGCATGAGGCCGATAATCAAATTGGGTGCAGGAGGCTGGTAAGGAAATTGGTGCATGAGGCCAATCAAGGTATACAGGCCGGAGTGGCACAGGTTGAGAAAAGCTCAGCCTTGAAGGAGAAGGAGCCGCCTCTTTCAAAATGTCACAGTGGCCACTTGCTAGGACGTGCCCCCCCATCCCTGCCGTGGATGCCAGATTCTCCAACTTTAAGACTTTGTTGAAATCTCTGTGGAGTTTTTTGGGCATCTCCTCATCAGCTGTCTCCCACACGTACACCATTTCTAGCTGTTCCTGATCACACATGGTCTCCCGACCCCGCTCCCATTCGCCACCAAATATGACCAGCCGGCTGCAGAGCTCCGCACAGTCCGAGCCGTAGAACACTAAATGGCAAGTCCCCATGTGGGGTTTGAAGTTTCCGCACTCACGCCACTGTTGGGAGGTAGAGTTCAGCACCCACACGTTGGCCTCGGGGAACACGACGTACAGTCTGCCATTGACCACCGTGGCTGGGCATGGAATCTGGCACAAGAATGAAGGCAATGCCAAGATGAGACTAGAAGAGGCAAGCAAAGGCACCCATTTGCAAGTCGAGATTAATGCATCAAAAACTCCTCATGGTTGGCTGATAGTTCTTGGCATCGTGTTGTCAGGATCCCAACACACACACAATAATTGTTTTTGCATAATGCAGAGTTCAGAAGGGACATAATATGTGACAACTGCAGATAATACGCCAAATTTAAACCTTGTCAAGGACAAGAAGAACTGGCAAACAAACATACAAGAAACAAAGAAAGCAGCTACGCAACCCCGTAAATATCAATACTTGTCTTCTTTCCTCCAATCTCTCCCTTCCATCCTCTTTCTTCCCTTTGGTCGGGTATCGGGAGGCATTGGATTTGTACGGGCTATTCTGGCAGTGGGATGGATCAAACCCGGTTGACACCCGAATACTGACTCGGCATACCTTTCAAACCTCACCCATTGACTCCAGTGAAGTCATGGATTGGCATTCTCTTACATGTTCCATGTTTCCATGAGTAACTCATGTCCTTAACCCCCCAAACTCATGACTTGTAACGAACCTGATATTGTGCGCATTGGAAAATTGTGTTGAAACATATTGGAGGGTACAAACTTTCCCAAAACTTATTGCTTTTTCGGTAAGGCACCCGGTAACAACCCAACAAGAAGACCCCAGGTTCGGAAAACGTCACTGGGTCCTTATGGCACTGTTGCTCCGGCGGCGCCATAATGCTGGACAGCTGTTGGCCGTAGGAAAACTCCTGCCCATTCTGACGAGAAACTGTGGGTTACAAGAAAACTCAGACCACACTGAGACGACGTCGCCTGGGTTGCCAGTCTTTCCAGTCCTCTTTCCTCCTTCCCTTTGTTCACTTTCATCAGTCCGAAGGACACAGGACAGAGGCATAAGGTTCAGGAATGATAAGAAGACAGGATTCACTTACTTGACTGATCCATCCGCAGGGCCGAAACTGTTGGAAGTTGTGAATGAACTGTGAATAAATGCATAACCTGAAGATGATTTTAAGCTCACCTTGCCCAGACTGGGCCAACTTTCAGGAAGCAGCAACCACGCATCCGTCTGTCGATCATAGGCCTCCATTGACCTTTTTGACCGGCAGTTAATTTCTTCCCTCCACCCAAACCTCGGCAGAACCGGCCACAATGCATTGCCCATGGCAGCGGCCGCAGCCACTTCTGCTGATGCAACTGCCAAAGCAGCAGCCTTGCTCGCATCTCCCCCATGGAGGGGGTTGCTGCAGCTGCTGTTGCTTTTGTTGGCTGCATAACTTTGCGGTTGCTGCTGCTGCTGCTGCTGCTGCTGCTGCTGCCGACGGTGATAGCTGTGGTTGCAATGGGTGTTAGGGAAGGATACATCAAAAGGGCCACAAAATGTCGCCCTCTTTGGGTCGAAAACCTCTCCGGAGATGGCAAGGAGCTTTCCTCCAATTAAGACTGCTCTGTGGCTACACCCAACCACGTGCATGGCTCTGATTGGTCGCCACGTGTTCGCCTCCACGTCATACACCTGAACGTGGACCATGGCAGCGTTTTGGTTTTAGCATTTGATACATTCTGACATGATCCATGTTCACACCAACCATGGGATGGGATATACCCACCATGCAAGGTACCATTGGGTGGGGCGCCCGTCCCAGTCGTACTTTGCCCCCATACACCCACTGCGGGAGTATGGGGGTAAACATGGTTAGAATAGATGCTTAACTGGTGAAGGATGGGGGGGGGGGGAGATAACCTCCCCCTTGCTAGCTTTGATGGTGTGAACGATCTGCGATCGTTGATCCTAGCCTAATATCTCTATGTGCGTGCGACATTTTACGGCAAGGCCTACATGGTGGGAGGGGGGAAGGAACAGACCTCAGCAGAATTGAGAAAAGCCGACTGTCCTTGTCCTCCACACATGTATACAGAGCGATTTCCCATGACCGCAGCTGCTGCTTGACACCGTGCCTCGTGCATGGCTGCCGCCTCACTCTATGTCCATGTTGCGATGTCGAAAGCCCACAGCCGTTGTGAGACGTCTGCAGAGCCACCATGTGCACATGAGAATGGGAGAGGGAGGGGGGGGGACGTGTGGGTGGCCCACTTTGGTTGGGAAAGCAACAGCATCGGCGAGGATTGGCAAATAGTTCAAGAATACAATCCTGCCAAGGAGAAGTGGCAGGCACTAGTTATTGGCCTTAACTGTTTGCCTACTGGAGAAGGGCTGCAACACAGCATGTCGAGTTTTTGAGCCTATTAGGCTCAGCCTAACGCACGCACGCATGCACCCACGCACGTGTGACGCACATACGCATGCACGCACGCACGCACGCACACATGTACACACGCACGCACCCGCACGCGCAAGCACGCGCGCGCGTGCACGCATGCACCCACACACTCACACACGCACTCACGCACGCACGCACGCATGCATGCATGCATGCACGCATCCACGCACGCATGCACGCACGCACACATGCATGCAAGCACGCACGCACACATGCATGCATGTAGGCACGCACGCACGGGCACACGCACGGACGCACGTACTCACGCACGCACGCACGCATGCAGGCACGCACCCACATACACACGCATGCACGCACACACGAACACATGCATGCACACATGCATGCACACAAGCACGCAGACACGCACGCACGCACGCAACCAAGCATGCACACACGCACGCATGTATGACGTACGAACACGTGAAGCACACACGGATGACACACACACGCGTGACGCGCGCACGCGTGATGCACGCACGCGTGACGCACGTACGCATGACGCATGCACGCATGATTCATGCACGCAAGACGCACGCACGCGTGACGCACACACGCGTGACGCACGCATGCGTGACGCACACATGCGAGACGCACGCACGCGTGACGCATGCACGCTTCATGCACGCATGCCAGACGCACACACGCGTGATGCACACAGGCGTGACGCACACACGCGTGATGCATGCACGTGTGACGAATGCACTAGTGATGCAGGCACGTTTGACACACGCACGTGAGACGCATGCATGCGTGACGCATACACACCAGACACAACCAAGCGTGAGGCATGAACACACGCACGCAAGTACGTGTGACGCATGCACGCATGCATGCACACATGCATGCATGAACGCATGCATGCATGCACGCATGCACGCACACACGCACGCACGCATGCATGCACACACGCACACACGCATGCACGTACGCACGCACGCAGGCACGCACGCACGCACACACGCACGTACACAAGGATGCACGCACGCACGCATGCACGCACACATGCACGCACCCACGTGTGCAGGCACGCACACATGCACGCACACACACATGCAGGCACACATGCACGCATGCACGCACGCATGGACGCATGCATGCAGGCACGCACGCACACACGCATGCATGCACACATGCACGCATGCATGCATGTACGCACGCATGCGCACACGCAAGCACGCACGCACACATGCATGCGTGACGCGTGAACGTGTGACGCATGCAGGCGTGACACAGGTGCACGTGACTTACGCACGCGTGCCGCACGCATGGGTGACGCACGCACGCGTAACACATGCACGTGTGTCCCACGCACGCGTGATGCACCCACACCTGATGCACGCATGAATGACGCACGCACACATAACGCATGCACACGTGACGCACGCATGTGTGACACACACACACACGCATGACGCAGGCACGCGTGACGTGCGTACGTGTGATGCACGCACGCGTGACGCACACAGGCATGACGCAGACGGACGTGACGCACACACGCTTGACGTACGCACGCATGACGCACACACGCGTGACTCACGCACGCGAGACGCATGCATGCATGACGTACACACGCGGGAGGCACGCATGCGTGACGCACGGACAAGTGATGCATGCATGTGAGACGCATGCACATGTGACGTACGCAGGCGTGACACACACACGCTTGCATAATGCACGTACGTGTGATGCACGCACGCTCGCATGCATGTACACACACAGGCACGCACACACACACGCACGCACGCACGCACGCACACACACATGCGTCATGCATGCACGCACGCACTCACGCACGCGAGCACGCACACACGCATGCACGCACACAGGCAGGCATGCACGCATGCACACACAAACGCACGCACGCATACAAGCATGATGCACGCACACGTGACGCACGCATGCATGATGTACGGGCACGTGACGCATGCGCCCGTGACGCACCAGCTGTGCACTTGACGAACGCACAAGTGATGGATGGACGTGAGACGCATACACGCGTGAGGCACGCACGCACACACCGACGCATGCACGCACCGCATGTACGACGAACGCACAAGTGATGCACGCACGTGAGATGCACACACGCGTGAGGCATGCACGCACACACCCACGCACAAGTGATGCACGCACGTGAGACGCACACATGCGTAAGGCACGCACACGTGATGCATGCACGCACGCACACACCGCACGTACAATGAACGCACAAGTGATGCACGCACGTGAGACGCACACACGCGTGAGGCACGCACGCGTGACGCATGCACGCACGCACGCACCGCACATACGAAGAACGCACAAGTGATGTACGCACGTGAGACGCACACACGCGCGAGGCACGCACGCACACACACACACGCATGCACACACGCACACATGACGCACGCATGCACACATGCACAGACGCACGCATGCACCCACACACGCACTCATACACGCATGATGCAGGAACGCGCTACGCACCTATACGTGACGCAGGTGCTCGTTACATACGCACGCGAGAGGCACTCATGTGTGACGGACGCACGCGTGACGCAGGCAGGCATGACGCATGCACGCGTGACGCACCCATGAGTGGCGCACGCACCCGTGAAACATGCACGCATGACGCACGCATGCATGACACAGGCACTCGTGATGCAGGCACGCGTAACGCAGGCATGCGTGAGGCAGGCACGCGTGATGCACGCACATGTGACGCACGTACGCGTGACGCCCACACGCGTGATGTACACACGCATGACGCACGCATGCATTACGCACGCACGCGTGACACACGCATGCGTGACGTACACACAAGTGACGCTCGCACGCATAACACATGCATGTGTGACACACAGACGCATGAAACGCACACGTGAGACGCACGTACGCGTGACGCACACAGGCGTGACACACGCACACATGTGTGATGCACCCACGTGTGACGCACACACGCACACACACACGCATGCATGCATGCATGCACGAACGCAAACACGTACGCACGCATGCACGCATGCATGCATGTACGCACGCACGCATGCACGCACTCACACACCTATGTTTTGCTCCGACACCGACCTGATGTGCTCGACACCAGGTCGGCGCTGTCAGTAGCGTTGGATGGCTTTGACCGTCGTCGACGAAGTCTCCACACACGTGCGGACGCGCGAGGACTGTCCGTTTGAGGCCGACGGAGGACCTTTCTGGGGAAGTTTTTTTTTCTCCAACTAGCAATACTATGAAGACCGACGTTTCAGGGTGGTGGACCTTGTCGTGTGCCAAACTTGCCTTTCTGTCGTGTTGTGGTTTGAAGGTTACCTTTCCTCCCTGAAGATCTGTCACTTCACTTCTTGGTTTGACGTTGCAAATCATACTTGTAGACGATTCCTTGTTACCAACACCCAGGATACATACTTCCCTCTGGGCGTCTTGCATCGTGTGATAGAGAGTGCTGATGTGCAACGGTCATTTTTTGGCCAGTGTTGTAGTTCGTCGTCCAAACCCCCTTGATTCATCTTGTTTTTCGCTGTTTGTCAGCCTACGTGGCTAATGGTCTCTTCTTTTTTTGGTCTGAATGTAGGGAGCAATATCTGGTTTCCGACCGATAGCCGTGCGATGGTGGCCGTTAATGATAATCCACGGTGATCCTCTAGCGCAGCAAACGACATCGTGGACAGCGATAAGGTGCGACATGATTTTTGGTTTACACAACTGGGGACATCAAAGTCGTGACTCGCTTTCATCGCAGTATTAGTACAGCCCGTTGATCACTCTTTACCATCCGTCCATCGCCACTGTGCGATTCATCAACCGCAGCTACATGACGAAATCCGCTGGGGCTGCCCGCACGTTCACAAAGTTTTGCGAGCCCTTCCCAGCCACTAATGCCTGTGCTGGTTTTCGCTGCGGCGCATGCGGCAAGACCTTTGGGGGAGGAAACGACCTCATTCACCAGCACTTCGGCAACAGCGGGAAGGATGTCCGTGCCTGTTCTTGCCCTCCGTCCAAAGCCCATGACATTCGTGAACCCTCCCACGTCCGTCGTCCATCCGCATTCGCAGTCCATGTTGACGCCCTGGACCATGGCGAGGGCTGCATGTAGGGTGGGTCCGGCAACCCCGTGAACTGGCGGACTCTCCACGCGCGCCACTTTGCTGCGTCCGCGCGCTCGGCAACCCCATCCACTCCTCCAGCTGCCACCCCATCCACATCGTCACCGCTGACACCGGAGAGCCTCCTCGCAGAGAATCTAACGCCCGTCAACCTGGTGAACCTGGTGCAACCCGACCTTTCTCCGCATGTGGAGAACTTGCACAACCTCCGCACGCAAAAGGCCATCCTCAAGCTCATCTGCAATGAAAACGTGCCCCTGTCACTCGCTCACAATGACGCCATGCTGGAGCTTTTCAGCACTGCTCGCACATCCAACTCCGGCTTCCGTCTCCCGGGCACGCGTTGCCTCGTTGACAACGTGTTTCCCCAGCTCGAGGCTGAGCTTGACGCAGCAGAGGAGCCGTTGAAGCGCACATGGAGCACGTACGGCACAACCGTCCTCGTGGACGAGTGGTCAGACATCCAAGACCGCCCTATCTACCGTGCAGTGGCGAACAATGTCTTCGGTACCTACCACCTTTTCTCCCATGATGCCAGCGGCCTTCGCCATGACGCAACGCACGTCGCGAAGATCATCAACGAAGCAATCCTCGAGGTTGGCCCAGACAACGTGGTTGGTGTCATCTGCGACAACGCTCAAGTGAACGTGGCAGCCATGAAGGAGCTGGAGCCGTGGTATCCGCACATCTTCTGGCAGGGCTGTGAGGCCCATGCCATGGACCTGGTGCTCACGGACGTGAGCAAGGTCAACTGGGGCCACGAAGTCGTCCGTGATGCAGAGAAGGTGTCGAGCTTCTTCTGCAACAATGAATGGGCCCTCTCCTGGCTCCTCAGGGAGTCCGATAAGGTTGCGCTTCATCCGGCGTCAATCGCTTCGCCACGCACATCCTTGTCATGGAGTGCCTCCTCCTCCTCCAGTCCAACCTCAAGTACATCGTCAGCCGTGAAGCCTGGAGCAACGCCGCCCGCCGCCGCAAGAAGGACGAGGTCAAGGAGCTCGTGCGCTCTCCAGAGTTCTGGAAGAGCGTGAAGGACGTCGTGGCGCTGTGCTCCCCCATCCTCTCACCCCTGCGCGTGGCAGACAGGACCGGTGGCAGCGCTGGCGAAATTTATGAGGCCCTCCTAGATGCCACCATGAAGGAAGAAGGCCTCCGCCGTGGGGTCAGCGCTGAGCACAAGACATTCGTGCTTGAGCGCCTCGAGGAACATTGGGAGGAGCAGGTGAACTGCCCCTTGTACGGAGCAGCCCGCCCTGTCCGACGATGTCGACGTCTGCCGCGCCTGGGCAGCCGCTCTCCGCAAGCTTGTGCCAGACACCCAGCGCCGCACAGCACTGGAGGACAAGTTCTTCAACTACTTCGCGAAGGGGCAGATTGCCAAGTCCTTCCCAGGGAAAACGGAGGAGCAGATAACGGACGCGTGCAAAGACCGTGAGCGCGTGCTCGAGGGGCAGCTACCTGCCTTCTGCTGGTTTGAGGAGCACCTCATGGGGCTGCCAGTGCTCCGTGAGGTGGCCATAATCGGAGGATCATGGCCACCTGCATGTTCAGCCCTGCTCCACCTCCAAGGTGGAGCGGTCCTTCAGCCCGCACTCTATGATTCACACCCCGCGCCGCAACAGGCTGCGCGTGAACATCATGGAGCAGCTCGTCAAGTGCAGCATCCGCCTGCGATCTGCCAGGACCATACAGCCGTGCAGCATGGAGTTCATATGCCACGTGGACGAGCAGGAGAGTGAGAGCGAAGGCGAGCTCATCAGCAACGATGATGGCTCCACGGACCTGCCAGTGCCAGGGACCACTGCCAGAAGGAGCACTGCAGAAGAGGATGATGCTGAAGAGTGCCCTGTTGCGCACCGCCGCCGCGTGCGTGCTCGCACTGTCATGGAGGCAGAGGAGTAGGGAACCATGTCATGCTATGTTGCTCCTGTACAAAAAAAAAAATCCATCCCATAGTCCTTGTCTCCATGCCCCCCCCCCCCCCCCCCCCCCCCCCCCCCCCC
>SZWC01009632.1:52236-64675 GCA_023375785.1 Penium margaritaceum
CACCCTCGTAGCATGGCTCTCCGCAGCGAGAAGTGTCAGGGCCAGCTCCCTGCCTTGGAGCGGATCTACTACAGTCCCGGTCCCGGTCTCACCCAAAAAGGGGCGGAAGTCGACCACGGTCTCCCGCGGCATGGTGTATAGAAGATCGCGCATCGCTCTTGCTGCTGTCTGGACCCGGTGAGCGTCACGAGTCTGGTACTAGCCGTGGTAGTAAGGCCAGACGTCTTCAGAATCGGCCCACACCTAAACAAGGTCTCCCAGGAATAAAATCCATTATCGCTATTGTAACAAGATGGTATAGACCGCTGAACATATGGTGCAGCTCCAGTAGATTTTCCTGGTGGGTACTGTGAGGCCCCCGAATGACCCAGTAATAGCTAAGTAATCTCCTACAATGCGTCACTCTATCGCTGCTGTTACCAGCGTATCTCATCCTACGTCTGATGAAGCTCTTTGATCACGAGTGACTACGACTGTGAACTCATGATGCCCAAAGAGGAGGAAGAGGAGGGGTCTTCGAGGCCTTTGCCTTCATCACGCTCTGGCATCATCGAAGTGCTCAGTATGGGGCCGAATGTAGAAAGTGCTTCTAACAAGAAACCAACCGCGTTTCTTGAGGAGTTGAAACGTCAAGAAAAAATGATGTTTCACCCCAAAACCGCTGACATCAGCACAGTCAATGATGACGTCAACATTTTTTACGCCAAAAAAACTATCGGTTTTTACGCCGGTGTACTTTATGCCACTGGTCTTTTTTTCTTTTCTTTTCTCTAAATGTCGCGGACTCTACGTGACGGGTGGGGGCGATCCCGTCACCCCCTGCTCACGGTTGCACAGGGGCTATGCAGGCCTGCGGAGCTATTGCATTGTGCCGCACAGGTTGTACACAGCTGCGTGGCAGTGATACGCAGTAGTAGTGCCGTGCAACAGTGCTGCGCGAGCCCACTACTACTAGTATGGCGGGGTTGCTGTTGCTACGGTCGTCGCCACTACTGTTGTGCTATTACTGTTGTTGCTGCTACTGCTATTGTCGCTATCGTTGCAATAGCTACAATGCTATTGTTGCATTGCTCCTACTTCTCCTGTTGTTGTTGCACTGGTGCTGCTGCTTGCGGCTGCTGATGTAGCCGGTGCTGCAAGCCACTGCAGCCGCTGCAAGCTGCCATTGCTTGCAGCCGCCGCCGCGAGCTGCTGTTGTGAGCTGCTTCTCCCTTACTTTTTCTTCCTTTTTTGTGTACAGGTTGGTAGCCAGACATTACTGCTGCTGCCACCCGATGCTGTTGCTGCTGCTTGGTGTGGTTGTTGGAGCTTGTCAGTGTCGCAACTCCTCTAGCTACGGTGGTGGCGATTACGTGGTGACGTCGCTGCTGCTAATGTCGGCTGCGACGGGTCTCAGGATACGGTGGCTGCGGTGAATCTCGCTGTTGCTACCGGTGTTGCATCTTTGCGCCGTAGCTTAGCAAGAGAGGTCTTGCTACTCTGAGACCATGAGAAACTGCTAGGAAGCTTCTGAACCTTGCTGCTGCTGACGTGGCGTCACTGTCCAGTTTGCTTGCGCACTAGCAAGCAAGCGGGTGCAAGAAACAGCAAGGGTCAGGCTATGGAGACGCGCAATGTCTCATAAGCTCCAATAGCTTAGTAATGCAAAGAGAAATGACAACTGAAAAGCACACAACATAAATAGCTGCCGCGGCGCACGGCGGATGATGTACGCGACAATGTCAGCTTGTCCTAAAACAGGCCCAAAACCATTGTTTTGGCCGTAACTCTGGACAGGTATCCAAACGCAACACCGTCTGAACCTAGAGATGCAGAATCTCAAGCCAGACGCTGCGATTGGTCACACGCACAAGTCAGGCATTGATTGGTGGACAGACAATGAAAAACATGAAAATAGGGCTGGAGAACCAGTCCGCCGAGAAGACTCTAGCGTCCACAAAAAAACGGCAAAGCTCCGCAGCAAGCACCCGGGATGTCGTGGCAGTTTTTTGGCAGCTGCTGGTGGGTGGAGCCACCACTCGTTAGTGCTCCGGCGCCAGCTGCATCCGCATCAGGGATTTGCACAAGCATGGACACGGGCGAGTGGTCATAGTAAGCTGTACAAACAGACGGGGACGACTCACATCACAACGACAGATCTGGCTCGCTGACTCACAGGTTACGCAAGGAACAGTGCAAGTAAGAATGAAACACGTCATGTGAAGAAAGGCTTTGCTTAAGCATAACACAAAGAGAGAGTGAAAATGAGCGGGTCAGGTCATAAGTGTCGTCCGCTAGCGACGATGCGCTGACGGGCCGTATACTATGATGGCGGAAAAATGTGTTGAAAACCACGTTTTTTGGCTATATCTCCCTGCTCAGGCATCATACCGTACTGTCCCTTGATTTCGTTCAATATTTTTTTTCGAATTATGTGATACTTGAATTCGCCCAAAAATGGACCATATATATTTTTGGGTGTGATTCTCCCAAACTGCCTCTCTTTCCACCCCTGTTCCTGAAATTCGCCCAGGACCTGTTCGACTCCTCGGGGCGTGGACTCCGAACACGACTCCTCGTGTGAGAACTCGAAGTTTCGAGTTTTCGAAACTTCGAATTCTCGCCCGACACGTCAGTGTGTTCGCATTGACGAGCACACTGACGTGTCGTGGAAGCGCAGGGACGTGCGTCTGTGCGACAGCACGGTCGCTCTCGGCACGTCGGAGTGAGCTCGCCGTTACATGCGTGAGCCGATTCGAGAGGCGCTCACATTTTTGTTTTCAGTTCATTTTGTGTGTGGCCAAGATGTAGTTACCAAATTAGAGAAGTGATTCGCCCAAACCATGGATAATTATGGTACTGATCATAGGCGAATGAAAAATAAATAATTTGAACGAAATCAGTGGACAGTACGGGCTAAGAACCGCCAGAACCAAACGGAGCAGGGTGCAAAACCATATGCAACCAATGCCCATATAGCATGGTTCATTCATCAATAGTTGTCTGACAAATGGAAAACATGCTGCCGATGAGCCGGCCTCACTACCTAGAACGGTCATTTAGGGTTAATTGACATAAATTCATGCACTCGAGTTCGAGTGCATCGGCCAAAAACGCCGCGTCGGAAGGTTCTTTCCGACTTCGCCCTCGATTTCAGCGAAGACCCCTCTTTCGCCGAAATCGAGGGCGAAATCCGAAAAGTCTGACATCGGCTTCGCCGATGTCAGAACGGTGGTCGTCGCTCGATCGCGAGGTCGCGATCGAGCGAAAACACCCTTTTCATTTTTTTCCTACCACGCAAATCCACGTTCAACCCCTAGTTTGAAGCCCAAACGTCGAGCAAACCCATCCCCGAATTACATTCGGGGGTTTGGGGTTTTATTTTTGCGCGGGCATCTGCTGGGCCCCGCGGTAGCGGGGCCCAGCAAATTCCCTTCCATCGCAGGGGGAGTCTCGGACCCCCCATCCAAACCTACCCACAAACCCCCCTCGAACAGTCACAAACCCCTCGCTCAAGGGGTTTGTGACTGTTTGACGACTTCGCTGGCGAAGCTCCGCCTGCGACGTCGCAGAGCCGGGCGAAGTCCGATTTCGCCCCCCGAAGTCGGACTTCCGACCCAAAATCGTGCACTCACCTGCGAGTGCACGATTTTGGATCGATTAACTCAATCTCAGAACGGTCGAGCCTGAGCCCCACCTCCTAACGAGTGTTACCGGTGGATAGTCGTGAAGTCTCGGGCACTTCCAAGGCCACGTCAGCTCTCCCACTGGTCTGAGGTGGCTGTCTTGTCACGGATGTGCACGAGCATGGACATGAGCCGAGGGGTCACCGGAAGGTGTAGAAAACATCATTTCCCCACGACCGGATGGCCAACAAGTCGATGAACGTGGAGGCACTGACATGCACAAGCAATTGCTGGCATGAGGAGGTCAGTCAGCAGCAAGTGCCGGGCAATGGTCCACGGTATGTGTAGCTGCAAGAAACCTCGTACTACCCATGGTCTTTGTCAGGAAGTCGGCACGCTGCACATCCGTACCTATCCACATGACCTCAATCTTGTGTTTTTGCACAAGTGCGTGCACGTAGTGATGCTCAACGCCAATGTGCTTCGTACAAGCATGAAACACACCTGTGTTGTCGACAATGGAGATCCCGCTCTTGTTGTCGTAGTGTAGCACAACAGGGAGTAGGGACTCACGCAACTCACGCAACAAGCGCACCAGCCACATGCTCTCAGCGGCCCTACACCGAGTGCCACATACTTAGCCTCGACAGTGCTATGAGCAATGCAGCCTTACTTGTAATTCCTCTAGGACACATCCGTGCCACTGATCAAGAAGATGTAGCCTGTCCGGCTCTTACCATCTGGAATCCAAGCCCAGTCACTGTTGGTGTAATCATCAAGTGCCACAGAGGGATGGTTGCGCAGCATAGACCGATGCGCACGGTGAACACGACATACCTTACACATTGGACAACATCTTCCAGACATTGCGTATATGGAGCATAGGAGAACCGTGCAAGCAAGTTGACAGTGAAGGCAATGTTGGGCCGCATCATCGTGGCTAGGTACATGAGCAAACCAATGACTCATTGGTACAGAGTTCCGTTGACAAGCTCCCCCACCTCAACTGGGTCATCGACCTTCAAGGCAGCCTGCCCATCAGGCGTGAGGGATGTGGACGCAGTGCAAAAGAGAGCTAAAAAATAAGCAAAATGCTTTCCCAATGTGAGAGTGTACTACTCCTGATGCACTAGGAGCGTCCCACTTGTACGATCACGCACAATCTGCATGTCCAGAAGCATTGCGGCCTCCTCCACATCCTTCATTTTACACGTCGACTACACCATGGCCTTTGCTGCCTCAATGGCCTTGAGATTGGGAGAAGTGATTAGGAGGTTGTCGACGTAGAATTGAAAGGCCGTGAGTAATGTAACGTAGGGACTTCTGAGAGGAAGAGAGAGGGGTCCAAGGTACTTTGGACATACCCAGCCCAGAACAATGTGCTGCTGATCTCTTTATTCCAATAGCAAGGTGACTGCTTCAGACCATGCACGGCCTTCGGTAGTCGGTACACACGTCCAATACCCTCCTCGAAGCCTGGAGGCTGGACCATGTAGATCTACTCCTCCAACTTTCCATGGATGAAATCGTTGTCTACGTCCATCTGGTGTAGCTCTCAGTCATGCTACCTTGATGTGCTGCCTAGTGCATCAAGGCCTGTGCTGTATGACTGACTGCTGTATGACTGACTGCTGTATGACTGGGGCGAAGGCCTCGGTGAAGTCGATAACTTCCACTTGAGAAAATCCCTTGGTGGTCAGGTATGCCTTGTAGCATTCTACTGAGCCAACCAGTTTCAGCTTCTTGTGGAATACCCACGTGGCCTTTACGGTTGTGTTACTGCAAGGGCACCAAACTCGGCCTGGCACACATTGTGCCAGAGGGCCGAGTTAGCCCCAGCCAGAGCCTCGTGGAGAGTGCTCGGGTTGGGTGCCACACTGACCATACTACGGTTCGGCCTCGCACTGGCCACGCTGAGCATGGCCGGGGCTTAGATGCAAGAGGGCGGACCCACTATGACTGTCGACTCTAAAGAGTTGAATGCCAATTGGCGCTCGTGAGCAAGGAGCACCAGGCCCGTGTCACAGGCAGGGTGAACGTCCTCGAGGCCCAGAGCACTAAGGCTGAGGACCTTTGTGCCAAGGTCACCACTACACTTGCTTCGAGTGGGACAAAGGCGCAAGCGTCCATCCTTGACATGCAGATAGGGCTCAATGAGCTGCGCAACCGGCAAAGGGGGCACAGATATAGCAGGTGTGGGAGACATGGGCAGCTGAAACACAAGAGCTAGAAATGCATACAGAGACGGCTCAGACAACACAAGAGATGTCAGGTCAGGCAAGGCAGTAAGTGGAGACGCTGGCATAGCGGGTGATGACATGAATGTAGGCGAGGCAGCAACAGGTAATGATGACGACAATAGCAAGGTGGAAGAGGCAACAATGGGGCACTCCAGTGACACTGGTAAGGCAGGCGAGATAGCAATGAACAATGACGGTGACATTGGTAAGGCGGGCGAGGCAACAACGGGGGACGCCGGCAACACTGGCAAGGCGGGAGAGGCAGCAATGGGTGATGGCAGTGACACTAGCAAGGCGGACGAGGCAACAAAAGGCGGGGCCGACGGTGCTGGCAAGGCGGGCGAGGTAGCAACAGGCAATGCAGGAGGGACAGACAGGGCACCCGAGGGGTGGGACAGCTCAGGAGCGATAGGGGCGGACACATTCTAGCAACCTAACAGACTTCTCCATGTGATGAGGAGGAACACAACTGGGAGCGTGCTTTAGCAACGTGCTGCCAGTGGTCAAATTGTGATACGTGAAGCGCTAAAAAAAGAGTGCATCACGTGACTCGACAATGTGGCACCGACTCAGATCCTAGAAGTGCCAGGCCTTGGAGCAAGGGGCAACGCCCACAAACGCATAGATGCGGCCATGGGAGGAGAGCTTAGACCCTTGCTGCTGAGGTGTGAACCAGACGTAGGGAAGGGACCCCCACACGTACGCAAGTCGGAGGTCAGTCCGACGGTCAAACCACAACTCGTACGGGGTGCGATTGCTTGGCAGTGGGCAATGTGGAATCCGGTTCCACAACCATTTCATGTAGGCCATGTCCTCAAATGCAAAAGCCTCGGGCATGCCGTTGTCCACCCGCGTTGAACGAACCCCATCCTCCATGGTGCGGTTCCATCATTCAGACACACCATTTTGTTGAGGTACGGTGGGAGCAAAGAGGTTGTGAGCCACTCCTAGTGTCGCAAAGTGTCGCGCTAAGTCCCCAAAACCCTCTCCGCCATGATCTAAGCAGAAAGTGTAGAGGAGGTAGTGGGACTGTCGCTTAGCAATGACTAGTCAAGTGCGCACTACAAGGGCGGTGTCACTCTTCTGACAAAGACTGAAGACCCACCGCATGTGGGTGAAATCATTAGTGATTGTCAGGACGTACCGCCCTCCATCCTCCTAGAACTCAACGGAGAGGGGTCCTAGGAGGTCAGAGTGAACCAACTGGATGGGCCAAAACACGCGTGAGTTGGAAGGAGGGTATGTGGCTCGGTGCATCTTTCCTTGAGCGCAATAGAGATAGTTGGTCTTGGACGGCGTCTTGAAAGACGTCACATCAAGACTGAGCGCGGGCTCTGTGTGAACCAGTCAGTCAATAGGGTTGGGGTGCACGTGGAAGAAGCGTTTGTGCAATAGGCGCTGGTGCTCGGGTGACAGAGTGCCCGTCACAAATACACATGGAGAGGAGGGGGTGAGCAAGGAAGTAGTGGACGTAGGTGGCCAGAGACATGGTACAAGTCATCCACAACCGCCCCAAGCAGGACCACCTCCTGTGTGGCATTGACAAACACGGTGGCATCCTCACCTGTGAAGGACACGCCAAGTCCCATGCGAGTGCAGGCATGTCCGGAAAGCAAGCAGAGCTCATGTCCTTGAGGAGCACATTCGTGAGTTGCGTCAAGAGTATGACATTCTCACCCTACCACCTTTTTTCCGTCAGGATTACACACGTCATCAACAAAATTCACTTTTGGTGGCTTTCTCTCATTGGTGATTTTCGTATACCTCCACCATCTCTCGAGCCTAGGGTCATACTCCCCATGGAAAGACAACCAAAGGACTTTGAGACACCTCCACCTTGTTACGATACCGACGAGAGCTTTGATTTCTAGGAGACCTTCTTCATGGTGTGGGCCTAATGTTACAAATAGTACTAGAACCACAATACTCACCAGGTCCAGAAAAGAGCGAGAGCAATGCACGATCTGCTCTACGTCATGCTGCAAGAGACTATGGCTGACTTCTGTCCTTTCCTGGGTGAGACCGGGACTAGGATTGGAGCAGACCCATGCCAGGGTTGGGAGCTGGCCTTGACATTGCTCGCTACGGAGAACCATGCCATGAAGGCAGGTCGACTTTGCAAGCTTCACTGTCTCCATGAGGGTCCCACAAAGCTTGCTGCTGACTGATGGAGGCATGCAATGTGCCATTGCATGCGCCTTGGGACTGGTGGTGGGATGCACCTGTGGGAATTCAACATCATCATGATGGAGGTACACTTGGACCATGTGAATTTCTTTACACGCTTCAACCGTGTGGTACTCTCTGACTTGTCAGAGTCATTATAGCTTCTCCCTTGGGCTCATCCCTACTTCCTCCATGCAACATCGGCTCATGAGGCTACTATCGTCTATCAACAGAGTCCACTTTTTGCAGTTGTGATTGTGACCCCTCCTACCCCTTAGTCCCGGTTCACGAGTCCTACCTCCACTGCTTCCTCCTCATCCTCCTTTATCCTGAGTAACCAGACTCATGGCGTTGCAGTGGTTAGATAGGGGAAGAAGGAGAAAAATCAACGCAACAAGGGACAGCAGGAGCAGCAGCAGCAGGCAACGTGTAGTGGTAGTGGACGTTAGGTGCACCTCTAGAACTGTGGGGACACTCACCACTACACAGAGTATGAGCAGCCCCTTGACTGGCATCAGATCATTGGCGGCCTCCAGGAAGCACATGCATTGCAGATGTCCTCCGATGAAGTATAGACGTGGCGGTTCGTAATCATGATTGGAGCAGACGCATCCGTTTCATAAGGTAGCAACGGTGTTTTGAACCCTCGGTATTTCATGATTGCTGAGTTTCATTAGCTGGTGGCACTTTGTCCTTAGAGAGGTGGGAGTGTGTTATCACAGTTGATTTGTCCCGAGATAGCTTGTCCTATTGTGTCTGTTGCTCGTGATGATTCTTGTGGAGGGGCTCAGTTTGCTTGTTATAAGGATGGACCTGATAGTAACGATTGACTTGACGAATCACAGATCCGTGCTGTTCATAGTTGTCCCAAGTCCTGTACTAAACATCCAACTAAGGCAGAGTGTTTTGTGGCATGTTGCTAAGTGTGCACGACTGGTCGTGAGCCAAGTGGCACTTGGATCATTGACTCTGGTGCCACCCATCACATGAATTGTCCTCGTGACTTTGTTGTGCTTAGGCCCGTTGTGCCAGTCTGGTCCGTTCGCACAAGGTCTAGATAGTCGTTGCGTATGCAGGGAGTTGGAGTTGTGTGGTTTGATGATGCGTCTGGCCCCTTGTACATTTTTGATGTGCTCTTTGTCCTTATTCTTGAGCTCAGCCTGCTCTCTTTCTGTGCAGGCATGAGGATGAATCTCACTTTTAAGGACTCTGCTGACTCTGCCATTGAGACTACTCTTGACAAATGTGCCATCGTGTTTTTTGCCTACATCATTGATGACATCTATCATATGTTTCATTGAATTCCCTCTTTTTTTTCCTCCTTTCTCTTTTGTGTGTGTGTTTGTTACTGGTGTTCTCTCCCATGAGCACAAACGCTTGCTACATAATCGCCTCTCCCATGTGAGCTCGGACTCTGTGTCCGAGCCCATTCAAACTCAGCCAACCCTTGGTCTTGATGCGGTTTCTTTCAAGACGTCCTCCAAGACTGGTTGTTTTTTTTTTGCCCAGGGTAAGATACATCGCTGCTCTTACCCTGACTCCTCTTCTTGGGCACTGCACCTTCTAGAGTTGGTCGACTCGGACCTCCCCATTCCTCTCCCATTTGAGTCCCTTTCAGATTATGGTTGATATGTTCTCACCTTGACTGATGAATTCACTCGGATGAGGTGGGTCTACAGCCTCCGCCACAAGAGTGATGCCACTCTAGCGGTTTGCCTCTGATTGGTGATGGCTGAGTGTTAGTCTCATCACACCCTGTGCACGTTCCGCTTGGATTGTGGTGGCGAGTTCTTAGGCACGACGGATGCCTGCTTTGCTGAGCGCGGTAATTTTTACCAGCTCTCGGCCTTCACTACACCATAGTAGACCACGATGTCTGAGCTCTAGAATTGCTCCATGGAGGATGCGGTGTGTGCTATACGGTCTGGGTACGGTCTTCCGGGCTCCTTCATCTTTGAGGGCTTCTCCTACATGACTTGGATCTAGAACCTCTGGCTGCTTGGTCTGCTTCCAGACCTTGTCACGCCGCACGAGCTATGGTTCAGCCATTGCGCCGGTCTCAATCTCGCTCCAGTTCGTGGTTCTTTGTGTGCGTCTGGTACATGGAGGACCAGTAGGGGTCCAAGGTCTCACCTCGGGGTTGCATGTATACATTCCTCATTATATTCCTGCTGTCAAAGGCTTGGCACTTTTGAGACCCTGCTTGCCATTGCATTGTCGAGTCTTAAGATACTCTCTTCTTTCAGGCTCTCCCATATCGTGGCCTGTCCAGCATTATGTCGCTGGCCGCCAACCACGTTCCTACATGTGTGGCTTCCCGACAGATGGGAGAGTCTAGTCTTGCGGATAGGACCATCCGGGCCTCCTTACCCACGGTTTGGTCTATGGCTGCTCACAATCCGGTCATCGTGGCTTTGAGTCCAGTAGCCTCATCAGTTCCCTCTGGCACACCTGATCCTGTGCCAGTGTCAGTGCCCTCTGACACACCTCATTCCGTACGAGCGTCAGTCCTTGCCTTGCATCGTTCTGGACTGTGACAACTAGAGTAATCTTACCATTTTAGATAACTCTAGCGTGTTTCATGCATGCACAAAGCATATTGTTGTTGAGCATCACTTTGTGCATGACCTTGTGGATCGACGGGTGATCTCTGTCATTTGGGTCGGCACGAACATGTACGAGGGGACTTCTTGACCAAGGCACTGGCACGTAGAAAGTTCATGGTGGCCATTTGTTCCGTCCGGCTTCGTCTCTTGCCCCAGAGTACTTGAGTTTAGATGTGTGAGTATGAACTGTTGAGCATCTCTTTGCGCACATGAATCAGATCTACACATACATGGACATGCGTACCATCGTGTCATGGGGGAGTGTCCTGATGTGAGTCATCCACATCTGTTTGTACAACTTACTATGCACTCAGCCATGTCCATGCTTGTGCAGATCCCTGGTACAAACACATCTGGCACCGAAGCACCGACGGGTGGTAGATGCACCCACTTGCAGCTGTCAGCGAGCTGCCACGGCATCCCAGGTACTTGCTGGGTTGCTCTGCAGTTTTTCTTGCACTCGCTAGAGTTTTCTTGGTAGATTGGGTCTTGAGCTGATTTACATGTTATTGCATTGTGTGTCCAGTGATCGATGCCAGACCTGTGCATGTGATAGTCGTACTTTCTGGCTCAAGATTCTTCGTCTCTAGGTTTAGATGGTGTTGTGTTTAGATGCATGTACACAGAGTTACACCCAAAACAGTGGTTTTAAGGCGATTTTATGATAAACTGACAATATTGCCTGCATGATCCGTCGTTCGCCATGGCAGATGGATATGCCGTGCATTTTTTATTTGTCATTTCTCTCTGCATTACTAAGCTATTGGAGCTTATGAGACTTTGCACGTCTCCCTAGCCTAGCCCTTGTTGTTTGTTGCAGGTGCTTGCTTGTCAGTGCGCTCGCTGACTGGACAGTTGCCACATCAGCAGCAGCAAGGGTAGGAAGCTTCATAGCAATTTCTCTCATTGTCCATCCATCACCTTATTCAGTCCTCTATACACTACTCGAATACACATCCTCCCTTCTCCTGCCACCCCTACTTGTACATATGATCTGTAGCATTGTGCACTTGTGTTGATTTCCTGCTTATCATCTCATACAATTCCCCATACACTCACCAGATACACACCCTAGGAAACTTCTCAAAAAGACACACATCCCATCTACATAAAAATGGAGGCATGTCAATGTACACAAAACACATGAAAAATGTTAGTAGGAATATTCATACCCTATGATACGTCATAACGTTAGAGCTTCCCCATCATGACATTGCTTTGCCGGGAATTTGTGTGGAGAGTGTACAATGCCATCGATCAGATATGCAAGTAGAGTTTGGAGGAGGAGGAATGAGGGAATTGTGTATGTGATGAACGTATGGAGGAGTGCATGGTGTGATGGGTAAGAAATGAACAAAAGTGTACAATGTTATGGATCAGATGTGCAAGTGGAGTTGGGGGGATAAGGGTGTATGGGGGGAGGGCATATGTGGTGAGTGGGGTACTGAATGGGATTATGGGTGGGAGATGAACACAAGTTTACAAAGCTATGGGTCAAATGTGCAAGTGGGGATGGGAGGAGAAGGGGCGGGTGTATGTGGTGAGTGTATGCAGGAGTGTATGGGGTGATGGATGGGGCATGTACACAAGTGTATAATGCTATGGGTTGGATGTGCAAGTGGATGAAGGGGAAGAGGTGGAGAAGAGGGGCGTGGGCATGTGGTGAGTGTTTGGAAGAGTGTATAGATGTTGGGTGGGAAATGAACACACACGTTCATTTCAATTTGCACATCAGACCCATAGCATTGTACACTTGTGTATATGCTCCACCCATCACCCCTTACACTCCCCACTTGTACTCATTTTCCACCAGCACACCATA
>SZWC01009633.1:45110-63344 GCA_023375785.1 Penium margaritaceum
GGATGGAGGGACGAAGGAAGGACAAGGAAGGAAGGGAAGGCAAGGGAACTGGGGGAGCAGGGCGAACTGGGAGGGATAGAGTATCCATCCTTCTCTCCGTCCCTCCTTTCCTCCTCACATCCTTCCCTCCATCCCTTTCTCCTTCCTCCCTCCCTTCCTCCCGCCCTGCCTCCCTCTCTACAGACCTCCCTCCCATCTTTCTCCTTCCCTCTATCCGTCCCACCCTCCCTCTCCCCCTCCCTCCCTCTCCCCCTCCCTCCCTTTCTCCCTCCTCCCTCTTTCCACCCTTCCCTCCCTCCATCTCCCCCTCCCTCCCTCCCTCCCTCCCTCCCTTTCCCTCGTTCCGTTCCTCACCCCTTTCCCTCCCCCGACCCTTGATTGGGACAGGGAGGGAGACAAGGGGCTCTGAGAGATGGAACGAAGGAGGGGGCGTATTAAGGGTCGGAAGGATGAGCGAAGGAGGCGGATGGACTGAGAAACTGGGAAGGCAACGACGTTGGGCCGAGACGTGGGATGAAGAAAGGGTTCAGGAAGCAGAACGACTTGGAGTGGGGTGAGGGGGGGAGGGGTGGGGGTACTTACTGAGTGGAGAATGGTGGTAGATATCATTCTGGCACATCTAAACTTATGAAAGAGCCGATAAGGATAGTGGTCAAAGAGCTCTGGGACAATGGCTGGGGTAGTAGCAGCGCCAGTGGCAGCGGTAATGGCACCGCAGTCGAAGGGGCAGTGGCAGTGGCAGTGGCAGTGGCAGTGATAGTGGCAGTGGCAGTGGCAGTGGCAGTGGCAGTGGCAGTGGCAGTGGCAGTGGCAGTGGCAGAGGCAATGGCAGCTTCAGTAGCAGTAGAAGCAAGCAGAGCCAGATAGATGCCAGAGTTGTGCATCGGGCAAGAGCAGTGGCAGTGGCAATAGCAGTGGGTGTAGCGGTGTAAGTGTTGGTATTGTATGCTGAAAGAATGATTGGGTATGTCAGTATACGACAGCGACCTCTCAGAGAAACATTGAATGATGGCGGTGTCTTTAGGGTAACATCGGCCTGATCCAGACTCTTGGCGATCGGTAAACGAGTGACGAAACTACGGCGTTGTGGACATGCCCTGGCATAAGTTAGCCTCGGTACTTCTATTTTTTTTTCCAGGTGAAATAGCCAGAATATCAAAGAGCCCAAAGTGATGACTCTCCCATATCCAAGAGCGAAGTTTATGTCTGCCATATCCAGCACTTCAATAAATAGTAACGCAGTATCCAGCTCGCTCGCCATGCCCAATCAGCAACATGTGTCACAGATTGAGCATGGCGACGAGGGTCATGCGACCTTCCTCGATCGGGTGAGAGTAGCTAAATCGCAAATCTCCCTCCCTTGCAAGATCGCGATCAAGCAACTCTCGCTAAATCATGACTCTCTCCCTTAAGAGGTTTTGATCAAGCAAAAACCCCTCTTTTCCTTTTTTTACCAAAGGACACAGAAACCCTACCTCTTCAACATGCAAACTACCTTCCAACCAAACCCCGCATGACATTTGGGGTTGAGGGTTTTATCTTTTTTTTCCGACACTGCTAGGCCCCGCAATAGCTGGGCCAAGCAAGTTCCCCATCAACGCATGAGGTGTCTCAGACCCCCCTCGCAAACCCCACACAAAGCCCTCCCTCGAACAGTCACAAACATCTCAAAATAAGGGTTCGTGATTTTTCAAGTACAATGATGACGTCTGCACACCAATGCTACATTTTATGCAACGTCGACATAATGTTCGCACGCTCTTTCCTTGGTAACATCCTTGCTTTTTTATGACCTGTGGTTACACCAGGCTTAAAGTGTAAAAGTGGTGGATATGACATTGTTAAAGAGCTGATACTGGATGTATCAGACCTATTGGGAAAAATGTGGATGTATGGTCAAACCCCCGTTCTCTACTTATGGCTACCCCACGGAGGAATTAAACCCCAACCGCACCTTGCACAAGCCATCCCAAATCATGTTTTGGTCGCTTCTTAGGCAAGAGGTCATCTTACTCTGAAGAGAGTCAACGTAAACAACAAATCAAGTATTGTGGGACTCTAACTCGCTAGCAAAACCTCCACCGCCAACCTTGCAAGGTTGGCGAACCATCCCAAGCATGGGCCCCTACAAGCGATGAACGGCAAGGTACCGTGCTCAAAGGCAGCAACATACCTTCCAAAGGGGCAAGAGAAGGAAAGGTGGAGTGTGAAGATAGTCAGATGAGAGAAACAATTCCCCCATGAAGACAATGGGCCCCTAGTGAGCAAGGGGCCCATAAGGGCGTTGCTAGGAAAGAAAAAGGCAGTTGTATTCTTGAAGGTGTAGAGGGGGAGTACAAATTGAGGCATGATGGGTGCAGGGTCGCTTGAGAGGGATGGGACAATGAAGGTGGTAAAAGGGAGGGAAGCAAGAGTGGACACAGGAAAAAAGGGGGGGATATCGGGTAGGTCCCTTGAAAGAGATAAGGTTTATGTTTTTAGAGAGAATGTGGTAGTGGGATTGCTTTCCACGGTAAGGAGGGGAGAGAGTGAGGGGGGGGCATACTGCTTGTGGAGAGAAAGAAGGAAGGTGGACCGAGAGGACTAGTTGTGGATTTTCTCATGAGTACTGTTGAGTGAATGTGTGTGTGAGTGGGCGTAGAACACCAAGTGGAAACTGGAGGTGATTGGGGGGTTTGTAGAGGGGGAAGATTGAGAAGGGTAGTGGAGGTGGGAGGGAACGAAGTGGGTGTGGGCAGGTTAGGTGGGTTTGTTTTTCTGACTCCCATAAATACCAAGTAGGAGAGGCCAAGACATCTCGAGAGCTCACGCATTGCAAAGTTCAAGGCGTCAGTGCCTGCTTGGCCTCCAAGAAATGAATCGATGAGAGTGTGGTAGTTGACATCTATGTAGCATGAGAGACAACTCACACCACAGGCGTTGTAGCGAGGGAGGATGCACATGTATTCCTAAGAGAGTTGTCCGTTCCCGATGAAGGCTCTGGCTGAGTCACTAGACACAACTTCTACAGCACTTTGGTTAGGCTCAGCTCTTGATGAAAACTCAACCTTGGTGGTGGCATGGGTCCTCTTAAGGAGCTTTTTATCTCTGTGGTCTCAAGTTGCAAAGGAGTTGTGTGCAACGGAAAGGTGGTGCTTTGGGTAGTGGCAATAATTTGCATGGAGAAGAAGACCTTTGTCACAAAAGGAAACTTTTGGTTGATAATGTGAACACGGCGGAGGTGTTTGAGGTCTATCTAGCGTTGACAAGTGATAGCCACTTAAAGCAAATGTCAAGGGCACGACCATCACGTCAAACAATTAGTTGCGTGAAGCTGCAGATTTGAGCAAGGCTAGAGAGTGCTCATACCTACATGGGGATGGTGGGCTCGTGATCAAATGCTAACATATCTCGTAAGGAAAAGGCGCGGGAGTAGGGGGCGCTGGCAACAAGGCTGAATAACTTGTGGTATGCATCCATGTATGATTTTTGTTGAGGGTAAAGCTTAATTTTTTGTGCAATGAAAGGGTGAACGTAGAGATTTGGAAGACAATTTTCCTATGGGTATGAGATGAAGCTGAGGCCTAGGATGTTCCATGACTTTGATGTACCTAGTACAACACGTGGGAGCCATAGCGCATGCGAGGACTTGATCTTAATCATAGGGTCATGGAGGTTAAGCCCACTTATATCTTTTGGCCTCACACGTGTTGACATGCCAAAGTGGCAGAAGCATCTTGCATCATCGTATTTGCAATGAGGTTTTGAACAATGCGGCAAAGGAAACGCATGGGGTTGGTAGGGGGCGGGAGGATCGTGGCATGGTTCACAATCAAAGCAAGGAGGTATGTTTGGGTAGGAGTGACTCTTCCAAGATTGTAACATGCATCATATAGATTGAATTTGATTCTACCAAGAGTTTTTCAAGCAAGGGGTCCAAAGTGTAAGAGCTATTTGGTTTAGGTGTGAAGAAGAAATTGAACATACGTTCAAAAACGTTTTTTCCATGGGAAAGGGGTGGGGAGGGTTGGGGGGCATGTGATGGAGCTCCTAATGGGAAGAGGTTGGACTTGGTGGAGTTGTGTTCTAGCCATGTGGAGGCTTTGAAGTTGGCAAGCAAGAAGGAATGGTAGCAAACTTCTTGTTTGTCATTGAGGTAGATAAGAATGTCATCTGCATGTATCAATGCATGTATACTCAGATGGGTCAGGCAAAGGATCCTTTTGTTATGGAGAGAAATGCCAAGGAGACAGCCCATTCGCAAATTGGTAAGCCATAATCAATTCCTCTCGGAACTGGAATACAACTTGAATAGTTTGAAAACAAAATCAAGGCTTCTTATTAATCTATCCAAACATCTTTGTATGTAAATAGAAACTTTACAGCTCACTCCATAAGTCATTGCGTCATGAACCTTCTCAAAAGATTTGTACCTCACTCCAGAAATTTGTGCATTATTCAATGTTCCATAGGACACGGAACACATTCAATGGAATCATTTGCAGACAAGGTAAAAACTGCGGTGCTTGATGGTCTCTAACCCTCAAACCATCCACTTTCATTGCCCACAGTCTTAGGTGACATCGCTTAAGCCATGTAACTCCTTTGACCCATCCGCGTGGAACTTCCACGCTACACTCCCCCCACTAAAAATAAGAGCCGCCTTGGCATCTTAAGTAATCCTAACGTGGGATTTGAGCCCGAGATCTGTGATACCAATGTAACATAAGTGATCAAATCCTTGTCTTAAAGGGTAGGTATCGCACTGCTTGAGAGATTAAGACCCTCAAAACATCCCATTCCATCGCCCATAGTCTTAAGTGACCGCGCTTGAGCCAATTAGTTGCCTTGACAGATCCGTATGGTACTGCCATGCTACATGATGAAACAACAACAAGAAAAACCATAATAACAACACAACAAATAGAGTACAAAGTAAATGAAACAACCTTTCCGTAAAAAAAAAGTAATACAATTCAATAACTTTGAGATCTCCCAAAAAGGTGATGATACTGATTGTTTTTTCATATCTTCAAGAAATCTCAATGAGAACAAAATGTTCCTCATGAAGGAAACTGAATAAAAAATTCAACCGTGTTGAAAATAGAATTCAAATATCATGACTTCTACATTCTTAGAAAGGTGGATGGTGTTAGGTTAAAAAAAGACTTTAGTAATTTCACTATGAGCAGGTTACAAAATCTCAGGCTTACCAACCTAGTTAAAACCTGTATGTTATCATTGTGACCACAAGAATTAGTCACTTCTCATTTCATAGATCAAGCAAAAATATTGTTTTTCATGATTTGCTCAAACTTAAAAAGAAAATAATAGCTAGAAGTCCATTGACTAAAGTCATGTTGGTAAGTTCTACCACTAGGTTTCACCGTGTTCTATGTGCACATTCTACATTCACCTCGTGCATGTCATGACAACCCGTTAGGCACGCTAAATTCATATAAAAATTAATCACACTTGGGCTCAACTCTGTTGCAAAGATAGATTCCCCCTTGTATCAAGTGTACGGAAAATCCGTTTGAAACGTGTTCCCAAAACAAGTGAGCTCAATTCATTCTTACACGAAGTTCATGACGAGGTATGGGCAGACGCTCCGTCCATTGAGTGCTTCTTTAAGGTCACTTGAACACTTGTGGACGGTTTAAGCATGGTCATTTGACAGTGATCTCTAATCATTTTGAAATATGAGGGACCGATAGTTCCGTGGGTCCTTATAGATAGTGTGCAGACATTTGACCACACTTTCCCAAAATAAACTAAAAAAGGTCCTTTGAAAATGACAATCCAGATTTAGGCGGTAGTGCAGAACATGTATGATACGTCGACTCCGTTGCAGACATAGCATTCATCAACAGAAAAATGAATACTAATGGAATCATGGAAGATTCAAATCTTATGTGGGAATGCTTTCAAGAAGAAAAGATATGTCAATAAATTTCTCTTTGGCATCAAAATCTATCATAGGTGGGTTGTTTGAGGAAGGAAAATTATAGAGACTGAAGAAATCATGAATGGAAAAACAAAGTGATTCTTTCTAGAACTTTAATTCATATGAAAACAAATTGTCCTCAAACGCAATCAAATGGTAAACCTTTGCAGTATTTTCCTTATACTTGCATCAAAATTTCTCGTAAAGAAATTCACCTTTTTAAAAATGGATTAACAGTTTTCACATATGATGTGAAAACTAAAAACATTATTGAAAAACTTTCCACTCAAGTTTCCATAATGGCATCACCATGCAAAGATGAAAATTTTAAATAAATCACAAAGATGAAAAATATTGCAATTCCATTTATGAGAACCACGTCTCAATTTTAAAAAACTTAGAATAAATGACATAAAAAACTTCATGAAGATAGAAAGTAAAAAAGGCCTATTGTTTCAGAAGACATAAGTAAAGTAGATTTTTTAGGCTGCTACAATTTCTATCGAATGTGCTACATTCATTAAGGAAAATAGTGATGATGAAGATAATAAATTCCTTGTACATATACATGATATTATGGCTTTGTCTTTAACTCCTCCACTAAGGTCATTCTTCGAGTTTTTTAAATGGCGTTCAAAGATTCTTCAAGGGGTTTTCCCGTCAACATCACAATTGGGGGATATCATGATCAGCAAATCATGATGGAAGACTTGAATTTTTCAAGTCTTCAAAGGCCCATTTATGTTCTCTTCCTCGCCCCATTATTTAAGGTTGAAAACTAGAGGGTATTACCTCAAAATTGTGACTTCTACGAGTTTTTTCGTCTTTATACTTGTACTTTCACTTGAAAAAACTTTACAATTATGTTTTGACATGTTGATGCACAATCATCGCGTGCCACGTAGAATCATTGATTTTAGCAGATGCTTTTGTTTTTTTTCATGTCAATCTTATGCTTTCCTACCCATTGTACTTGCTCGCTCTTGCTAGTGAGGAGGGCTGGCAAGGACAAGGGCACAGGGCCATGAGCCTCATCCTTGAGGCCCTCGTGGCCTCTTGGTGGTCAATGGAGCCACTAGCTCTATCAATGCTTGGTGGCTAGTCACTAGGTGGCCGGCCCATCATGTGACTAGCCGTAAGCCACCGAACCAGCTGAAGGCCAGCCGGACGCCAATCAACCGATAACTTGAGCATGGGTGGCCGCCGGATAGCCTTCGCATAACATTGGAGTGGTTGCAAACCAACCCCTTGCTATTATGAGGTGGGAGGGCTGAACTAGTCTCCTAGGAAATTCCTCCCCACTTATGAAGAACAGTCTTGGTTCATGACCAATTAGTGAGAGTGCCAGATACTGAGTGTTCAATTTCGTTTCAATTTTCAGCTAAAGATGAAAACGTGAATGGAACTTAGGCCTAAGCTACAGCTTGTCAATTACACAACTCAGAGCCTTTCCCCACTAAGCTAGAGAGTCCGCATGAAAATCATGTTGAGCATGCCTAACCTCTTATGCTTGGAGCCTATGAATACTGTCCGGAGACAATTTTGTTCACTTCTTTAGCATTCAAGTGGTACCTCCTGCCATGTGTTCATCTGTGCAAGCTACTTGCTCACACCAATACTCTTTCACCATCCCCAAGGGAAACCAAGATTTGCTCTCCCTGTTTTTGTGTTGATTTCTAAACCGGCCAAATGAATGAGGTGTTCCCTAGTAACCCACCATTGAAATGTACGCTTTTGGTGCTAAATTAGACTAAGAACTTTCTTTTGTCCATCACCAACAAGGACTGCCATTTGTGGCTAAACGATTCCCACTGCCATGTATGGGGCCACTTGACTCACATGAAACATGTCATATACATTCATACTTGATGGAAGTACTAAGCAGTAATGCATAGGGATGATGGATGTTTTGTTCCCTCAACAACTTTATCCAAACATTCTGATGAATAAACAACACTTTGCTGCTGATGTCGAGCGAGACCTCACCGTAATCGTTTTTGGCATATTTGTTTTTGCCATTGTTGGAAACATTGAATTTTCCCCATCACCTCTTACATCAAGGATTTTATGCACCCTCTAAACGTTTTGGCACAAGGAATAGGTCCTCCTAGCCCCCCAATCCTTACTTGTGAAGTGGGAATCACTACATGTCGGCCAGAGTTCACCACAAGTAGTGTGCATTGTGTGGAATCCTTCACCGAGTTACTCACTACAAGCACTTTGCACGTAGGAATTTGTCAAATGCATTCACTGAAGGGTCCACGTACATATGGAACATGCGATCCGGCGTTGGATTAATATGCTCTGTTTATCCGTTTGTTTTCAAGTGAAAATCTGTTGACTTTTACAATTTTTTCCTAAAATTCTCGTGCAACTTGTGCTAAAAATTACAAGAAAGATTCATATCTCAATCCAAGATATTGAGCAATGGCAATCCACAATACTTTAAGTCACTCTCAAAGAAGAAAGGTTCAAATCCTTGTACGTTCATATTAGTGGTTGTAGGAATGAGGTATGTCATCTTCTTATGAAGAAGTATAACCTCTAGTATTGCATCGTGGCCACCAGTTGTGTCTAGATGACTAGAAATGAAGTTCTTGCTAATGGGAGCCCATGGAGTTCCATGATTGGGAGCTAATGGAGGATTTGAAGAGGCTTTTTGATACTAGCCTTATTCCAAGGATATGCATCGCATGTCATTCAACACTTATGGTCATTAACACTCCGTTCTGGACACCAATCATTCTCTTAGATTGTCTGAGCAGTCTTTTGAAGCTTCACATGACCTGCAACCAGCGGTTCGTGGAAATAAGAGATAATCTTCACTCAAAGGTCTCCCAAGTCCATCACAACAACTTGTTATCTCTGCCAGAAGACTTGTGCACCTTCCACCAATTCATACTTGTATAGATTTCAAGAGTCATGAAAACAAAATTCCACATAGTATCCCATCCAGGTTTAATTTAGAATATAATTAAAGTAGATAATCTCTTGAGGAGGATGCCAGAGAGCTGGAAGGGCATGTGGTGTTTGCTTTATTGTAGTTGCAATCGCCATAAAACACCCACCGCCTTTGGTGGTAGCTCATACTTCCATGAGCTATTGGCCTTGTGGATCATCAAAATTGATGTTACATGGTTGATATTCTTATATGAACATTAATCGTCATAATTACTCACTCTAACGTGATTTTCTTCTTAACACGTTTTCTTACATTTAGGAAAACACCAACGGCTTATGGTCATCCACGACAGTCACATCCCCTCCAGCACCGTCACGGAAGAAACATCACATGTTAAAAGCATGTTCTATGGCAAGGAATTCTCTATCCACACTTTTGTGCCAAATCTACGATGAGCTTTTGGCTCTTACATGCAAGTTGGGGACCATTCTACGAGAGGAATGCTCCAAGTCCTACAATTATGCATCATATGGAACTGACCACGCTTGCAATGTGTCAAGAAAAATGAAGACATTTGCCGTGAATAAAATCTCATTCACTTTGAGAAATTCAATCTCGTAATCATATGTATTATTAAAATACACAAATTTCCATGTGAGCCTCGTTAGCACGAACACCACGGTCGAATATCCTTGCATAAACTAACAAGAATAGTTTGCAAGGTCAATGAAAGACCAGATTTGCCCAATATTTTGTCTGCTCAGCAAGTCCACGACGGCTTGAATCTTTTGTGGACCAACACACGTACTGTCCTTTTTGACTTTATGTCGATGGTTCTTTAGCTCATCTTGTGCAAACTTGAACTTGCTCATTCCTTAAATGAGTATTTGTTTGCTTAAATGAGTATTTGCTCCAAAAACCTTTGGAGGCATTTTGTAGATTTCTATACTCTCTTTCATGGATTCAAAGAAAACCACAATATTTTCCGTATGAATAAGGACAGATTGGTTGAAAAACATGAGAAACTTTTGGTTTATTTCTCCTTGGAACAAAGCAAGGGCCATTTTTAGCCCAAAGCATAAAACATGAGACTAATAATGTCCCATGTGCAATCTAATCTTTGATTTGGAGTTTGACCTCTTGCTTTTCCGCTTGATTGAGGCTCTGCATGGGTCTAAACATAGGAGTTACCTCTAGTTGAAGTGGAATTATGTATCTCATGTTTTGTTTTTGTGGAAGCCTAGCCGGTTATTCTTGTCATCGACCCTATCCACATCCATCCAGTCCACCACCTCAAAGAGGTGCCATAGTTGCAACCAACACACAAGCTTCTTGCCCACCACCAACACCTTGAGGGCACGAGACCCTACATTGGCCAGGTTGCATGCTTTTATGGTAGCGCTTGTCGCGATAAGTTACATTGCGTCTCTCACGTGCTGCTTGCAACTTGTCAATGTCTCCAATGTGCTTGTTGTTGGAAGGCGTGTGCCCAATAAACTTCATGGCTGGAGGGTTTGTGTTGTGCTTCACCTTCGCTTCGCCTTGCTATTCGGATGACCCGTTAGCACATGCATCGTCCATGCTCATGTACTTGTCTTCATGTTCACGCACAATGGGCCTTGCATCAAAGGTGTGCTTCGGGTCAGGCCAATACTCTTCGCTCATATAGTTGTTGAATGCCCTCCAACTTCTTCAAGCTTCGCCATTTGATGTCGTGGTGGTCTCAACCTTCAGCTTCTCTTTGACGTGATCATCACACAAGTACTCAAATAGCATGCACTCTAGATGCTAGAAGGTCTAGGTTCCATCTTCGTCGATGAAGGTTTCCACTTCCTCAATATGGGCATAGAAGTCACTCATGTAAGCTCATGCGATTTTCCATATCTACCATAAGTCTTAAATATTAAGAACGTTGCACTACGCCTCCTTGTGATGGATGCAGTTCTTACGTATGAGCAATGAAAGGCATCCGACAGTATGGGCTACCACTTAAAGTGGTGTTGTTGCATTCCTCACTCCTTGACTAGTTACTTGAAGAGCTTGTCTTCAAAATCCATCGTGACGAGGTCACCTTATGGAGTGAGTGGAACCTTGTGGACAAACTATTAAGCTAGTCATTTGGCATCATGCCTTTTGGGAAGGTCTCCACATCTAGGAGGAAGGACGTGTTCATGACCGGCCCAACATTTGTGGAGGTAGGCATGTCATTACTACCACTAGGGGTGGCATCTGAACCTCCAGCCCCCTTCAATCATTGCTACATATGTATAAGGGTTGCGCATTGTAATGCCCCATCGAGGATGTTGCATTGATGGCTTTCCACATGAGTGGCCAGGTTACGCTATTGGTGATGAGGATTGAGATTCGTGATGTTATGCACGATATTATCAGCAGGTTGGAGTACGGAACCTTCAGCTCTAGTTTCATCACAATATTGTTGACGACCTCTAGGGCATCGCGTTCTTCGTACACCTTTACCGAATATTGAAGGGTACAGATCACGCACATGTGTTGAAGGAGTTCAACCTTTTTGAGGAAGCTATCGGAAGATACAAAGATCGAATAGGTGATGCTTTTCCTAATCAAAACCACATCGTAGGAAGGGGGCTCTACCCGAACTCCATTGGGTGGTGCCTTAACTCCATCATCGGTTGTGATCTTCAGTTAGTACACAGCCTCTCCAGCCAATTAAGCAAGCCTTAGGCGGTTGGTGAAAATTAATTTTGCAAGAATGTCATTTGATTCATACTTGTGGAAACTTCCGGTGTGGTTGCTTTTAGCACCTTTGCTCTAATTAGCAAATTACTTGTTATGAATAGCTTCAAGTGATCCGAGAAGCAACTTACCCTTCTCAAGAAACTAGCTTAAGCTTATCACACAGTGATGGCAATGATTGAGGTCCAAATTTCATTCGCCATTATCCATTTTATACTCCTTCTGAGAGTCAAAGCTATAGTATACTTCCTCGTGTGTATCATTCACTACATGGGGGTCACCTACTTACCCGTTGACGTTCTTGTCAAGTATTCTTTTGGCTCTTACTCATTTCTTGATGTGGTCGAGGTTAGAGCTCGTTGCCTTTGGCAGTATAGTAACTTGAATTTTGGTACCATGCCTGTGTGGCAATTTCTTTGACTTTGAGTCTGCCAAGGGCGCTTGATGAGGTTGTCATCACCTTGGCCTTGTTTCTCTTGGACGGTCCTACAAGTGCCATTCCTTCACCAGTGCACATAGTATGCAAATAGAGTTCCAACAGTCACTAAACGACCTTAATGAAGTATAACTCCCCAAGTTACCTTGATCTCACAATTGTTGGAGCAATTGCATAATTTGATTGTATCTTACTTAACCATCACGATCAACATTATCATGTGGTAGATATACACATTTTCTACAAAACCATGGTCTACACAATCACGTGGAATCTAGGCACAACCGTAAGATGTGACTCATGGCACTAATCAAGCGAACGAGCTCAAAAAAGGAAAGAAAAGACAAGATCAAGAATCTATAAGTAATTGAGCACCTCTCTAAAAGGTGGGAAGGAAGCCGGTAAAATTCTTACGAATATCTGGCACCACTAACACGCCCTCTTTGCTTGTTTCGAATTCTTCTTTGTCTTTCTGTATTATGGTATTCTTTTGCCTTTTCTTTTGTTCTTTTGGCGCACCTTACGCCTCCTTGGAGCTGCCCTTCTTGTGCTCCATAGCAATGTTGTGGCCTCCAAAAATTCTCAAAGTGGCGCCTTCCTCTTTCCTTTTTCTCTTAGGCCGTGAGATTTCTCGGTATTGAGCAAAGGAACTCCCCTAACCTTTGGTTGACGAAGAGAGGTAGCCTTGAGAAGAGGGGAACTGGTGTTGGTTTGGAGGTGGGCTCTCCTCACCTCCTCCAAAGAAAGCTTACCAAGCCCCCTAGCGCATGAGAGAGGCTTAGAGGAACTGGCATTAAGAGATCTCCTGAACAGCTTGCCAACGCAATTCATAGTGTATAAAATGGTTATGTACAAAGCTTGTAACCTTGAATGGTGTTTATGCTACTTCAGCACTTAGTCGCAATGTTGAACATCTCTACTTACCATTCAAACCGCTATAAACTCGGTCGCAAAGGTCGCCTTGCTCTGAAAAGCACTATAACGACTGTGTCTAGCTTTTATTCTTAGGTTATTGCCAAAATTTGCAGAATGATGTCCATAGCTCACTTGAAGGGTTTTTGCCTCCACAAAATTCTTGTAAGCAATTGTTGTCAACAACCCTTGTAGGGAGACTTGAATATCTCAAGTTTCCTCAGGTTCATTTCTATTTTATACCTCTTGCTCGTTTTTGGTTTGAAAGGGGGGGTATCACCTTAAACATGTGATTGAATGAGTTTTTATGTTTTGGGACTTGTTTTTTGATGTAAAATGACTCAAGTTGCAGTTTTGGTATGTTGACATAAAATTGTTTTGTGTTAGGCACGATTAGCAATTTTGTGTTGACAGTTTTACTCTTTTCTTGAATTACTCTTGCTTACTCTTATCTCTTATTCTTGCTCGCTCTTGCTATCAAGAAGGGAAAGCGCAGACAAGGGCACAATGCCACAAGCATTGCCCTCGAGGCACTCATGGCCCCTTTGTCTTCGATTAATAAATTTGCTTGATCGATGAGTGGTTACTTGCCGGTGGTTGGCTCTGCAGTCATTTGAGTGGTTGCGAGCCACGTAGCTTGTTAATCGCTAGCGTGCCGCCACTTGGCCGGCATCTAGCGCGTGACTGGTCACCGGCCTGTCCTCGCATTGACGAGGAATGGTTTCAATCCACCCCCTTGCTACTACGAGGAAGGAGGGCTGAACTTGCCCTTTTTGGTACATTTACCTTAAGGAAAAGTTCAATTTTGAAAGAGATGGAATAATGTTTTAACGAAACTGAAAAGCCTACATGATTATTTCCAAGTTGAAATGATTTAACAGCAAAAAGGAAATAGTTTTAACAACCATTTTTTGATATTTTAAACCACATTTTATTCAAACATTTCCAGTTTTATGCTAGATTTGAGAAAACATACAATTTCACTTGGAGAATTCACTGCCTTAAAGTAACTTCAAATGTAGGAAGACAAGAAACCACAATCACATCATGATGCTTCCAAGTGAGCTAAAGAATTACGCAAGTTAGATTCTTCTCACATTAAAGAAAGCCTAGGAAAGTAACATTTATAATGCATTTAGATGAATATCATCAAACGGTTTTTTTGGCCAACCTCATAAGGCTGGTTAAATTGATTGAAATAACAATCATAGAGAGTATGACGGATTTGACACATTTATTTAAGACAACACTTTGTTTGTTGAAGATGAAAAATGTTGTGTTCTAAACATCAATTTTTTTTTTGCCTCTGGTCGTAACCGTGTGTTCTAAACATCATTGTTATCACAAAATGGAAAAATGATGATGAGGATAACTGGCATAGTATGGGTTCTAACGTCTTAAACATGGGGTGTATTGGATTCATCAAGGTAATTTTGGTTTCCAATTTATCCTTCTAAGGGGTCAAACATAGATAGGAACGGAGAATTGAGCATGAAAGGGATAAAAGTTTGATTCTTTGTGATATCCGTGCTTCTATTCCACCATTAATAATGGAGAAGGGTTATAGGTATTCAAGGTTTGGTTATATGTGAAAGAGGAAAGAGGAAACATTGAAACCACAAAATCTGGATTATTTTCCCTACGAGGGATTCCAAAGATGTAAGAAAAAAATTGGAATGATGTTTTCTAGATTTTATTGAATCTTCATAAACACAAGATGTTGGTGCAAAAAGTGGCCTTTCATCGCCTTATTGGAACCCTTATTAATCATATGTTTGAATATTCAACATGATTAGAAAGCATCCTTTCATCCATAGATGTGTATCCATCCATAGAGAAAGGCGTAAATCACATAGCTTCTATGAATGAAAACACTTGAGGTACTCATGGATGTAAGAAAAATTGCAATCGTACTCCTTTGTTGTGTTTTCCTTCAATCACAACGTTAAGTAAAACACAAAGTTACACCATGCTGTACGTTTTTGTTCTAGGAATTCCTTTTTTGTGTTCTTTACCATGCACATATTAACACAAAATTAATTTATCCAAACAGGTTTGCCCCTGGATTCATATCATTGCAAGTCAAAGCTTAGAAATAGAAAAAGGTTACAAAACCACTATTAGGAATATGTGCGGAGTCCATTTCCTTTAAAATTATGCAAAAGTTTGTAGATTTTGGTAGAAAAATGCAAGATTGGTTCGTGGATATTGGTTAGGGAAAGGTTCTCGACTAAGTTTTTTTGTCATAAGAGTTGTTCAGCTTTTGTAATGTTGTATTTTTGAATTTGTAAAAGGACATGTTTATGAAACCACGGTTACCCAAATACCTTCCTTTTCCACCCTTTATGCTGAAATGAATGGCTCCCTTGAGTAAAGGAAAAAATGAACTTAGTCTAAATCTGTTTTCAAAAGCATATGTTTTGTGGGAGGCCATATGGTGGACTAAGGAGGTCCCATGAAGAGTTTATTAGGAAGATTTGAATCCGTTGTGAGGTTGATGAATATGTAAACATTCAATTTGTATGATTACATCTAGATGGATCACCTTTGATGTTTAGAGGCATGTGTTACCTTAGCCATAAAAGGATTTGTAGGCCACTTCTAGACCATTTACTTGTTATTGCTTCGAGAATCAAAACTTGATAGAATTCAAAGAGGCTGCGAATTAAGTGAATAAATAATTTTAGTTCCAAAAATCATTGCCATGTGGTATGTGGCCTTAGTTGTGGAGCTTCACACTTGGAAATGCACTAGAGAATGTATTAATGTTAAATGTGCATCACAAAGATTTGGGTAGAATCCATTATGAGGGTTTTTTTATCCTTTCTTAAATTTAAAGCCTTGTTCATTAATAAATTACATGGATTGCCTAATTAGTTAATTAAAATAGATTTTTTTAGTTTTGAAATAAAACTTTCAGGTGTTTTGTGTTGGGTTTTTTTGTGATTATTGTCATTTTCATGGTAAAAATGTATTTATAGATTGTATTCCTTGGTGAAATGACAAAACATATCGTATAATTATTTGAAATTCCAGCCAAGTGATGAAAATTTGTGGTTATTGAAAACATGTCACGTTTCTCATGTAAATATGAATGACGAAGTTTTGAGATCTCATTGAAAAAAGGTATCTGAGATGATATTGGATGTTTAACATGGTTATGATTGTTATAACACGTTTTCTATGCCATATGAGAAACGCGGTATTGTAAAGAACACTCTAGTTTCTTATCAATGCAAAGAATTAGGCTTGCCATTGAAGGTGGAATACAGCATGACTTCCACGTTTGTCTGGATGTAAGATGGTTATATGAAGGTAAGGATTGGAAATAAGACGACGTACATCCAATTTGGTCTCTTTGTTCCCTCGGCCGGTGCATTTGATTGAAGTTAGAGGAGTTTACCCCTCGCTGGAGGAAACCTTCCATTTCAATGTTCCCTTCATCACGGGATAAGCGCCTAGAACCCCCTCACGATAGCGACAATTCCTTCGATATGGTTTGTTGTTTAGCTGTTCCCCGGCTAGGTAGTGTTGGCTTGGTATAAAGCCTTTTCACCGGGAAGTGGTTTGACGAGCTGATGCGGCAACCCCTGCAGCACTAGCCAGTCAAGTATCCCTCCGGGAAGTGTTGGCCACCGTCGTGGCTGTACGGGTTTCTTACGAATCAATCCAGGTAGTAAGGGTGCGTTTGGATTACGTCGCATTGGCCGTACTGTCCTCGAAACCTGTGCGACGTCCAGTTCATCGTTCTGTCTCGCGTGTGCGACCGCGGAAGTGGTACGTCCGGTGGCTGTCCTCGAGTTTTGCGCGGACGCTCGATCGCACGGTTGTGCGATTTGAGTAAGGCTCACGTTGTGCGCCCGTGAGCAGCTGGAGGACGTCGCACGGTTGTGCGACGCAATCCAACCATACCCTAAACTGTTTTCATTACTTTTATCGAGTCGCCCCGAGATAGTTGACTGAGTCAAGTCTCCCGCCCCTGCGAGGATAGTGACAGCGGTTTGCAGCAGTCAATTCCCGACTAGTCGCTGCGTGCACTGAAGCCGTTACGTTTCGTGCGTGCGTGCGCGCCGCACTAGGCATCGANTGTTGGGCGCTGTGGTCCTCACAGGCTGCCTTGGTTTCGAGTTTAGGGTTTAGGGTTTCAGGTTTTGAGGGTCCAGGGTTTAGGGTTTAGGGTTGAGCTCTTGCTGGGAGCCAGTGCTGGAAGAATGAATGGTCGTAAGCAGGGGCAAACAGGAGTCAGAGGAGGAAAGTATGAGCGGCAAGTCAAGTTGCATTGCGTTGCAGGAGGTTTTGAGCCAGAACTGTGGTCACCCTGCTTTCACCCGTGCTGTCGGCCAGAGGTTCATGGCATGGCATGGACAGTTGGAAGTGCCATGGGAAGTGGTTCCAGCGCCCTCTTGAAGTCTGTTTCCGGGCTTCAGCGCTCGTGGGGTGTGGGCCATACCACATGCGGAGTTTTTTTTTTTCCCTTTTGCCTACAGGCGCCTTCGATTCTTTTGTTGCAGCTGGAGGGCGGGCGTTGTTGACATTTTGTGATTGGCTCTGTGTTGCAGCTTTCGTCGTGCTCGCATGCGCCGTTGCATCGCGAAGCGCCAGTCTCAGATTCTTCAGGCGNTGCGCGGACGCTCGATCGCACGGTTGTGCGATTTGAGTAAGGCTCACGTTGTGCGCCCGTGGGCAGCTGGAGGACGTCGCACGGTTGTGCGACGCAATCCAACCATACCCTAAACTGTTTTCATTACTTTTATCGAGTCGCCCCGAGATAGTTGACTGAGTCAAGTCTCCCGCCCCTGCGAGGATAGTGACAGCGGTTTGCAGCAGTCAATTCCCGACTAGTCGCTGCGTGCACTGAAGCCGTTACGTTTCGTGCGTGCGTGCGCGCCGCACTAGGCATCGATCCTTGTTGCAACGACAGGTCCAGGGCTCGACTCCACAAACGGCGAGGAACGACATCACTGCAAACTCGTGAACGTACCTATCAACGGGAGGAGAAACCTGTACGGCTCCAGAGGAAAACGTCGTTCGACCTCGGGAGCAGACCTGCAAACATCGATCGGCGCCCCTGGCGTACAATGGAGACAAAATGAGCTCCGTACACGACAAGAGGGCAGGAGGAAGAGGAGAGAGAAAGGTGGAGGATGCAAAACGGAACGGAAAGAAGGAAAGCAACGCTGTAGTCTCGCATCAGCTTTTCGTCCGCCAAGATGCTTCCTCGCACATTCTCTCATCTGGTGCAGACCCCCTTCCCGTGTTTCGCTGGACTCATCGTCCTCCTCCTCGTCCTCGTCCTCCTCGTCCTCCTCGTCCTCCTCGTCCTCCTCGTCCTCCTCGTCCTCC
>SZWC01009633.1:91478-102142 GCA_023375785.1 Penium margaritaceum
TGTGTGTGTGTGTGTGTGTGTGTGTGTGTGTGTGCATGTACGTCTTGCCTGCTGCTGCAGTTGTGTGATGTGCAATTGCAGCAGCAAGAGATACATCCAAATGCTCTCACACATACCTGCACCAAGTACAACGTACTTGGCCTTGCTTGAGTTGCATACAACGCATCTGTGTTTTCCAATTTTCCAGGAGGCAGCTATTCCACCAATAAGGAAGATGTAACCAGTGTAATTGCATGCATCTGTGACGTGTGCCCAATCACTATCGGTGTAGCCGTCGACGACCACAAAGGGTTCTGCACGATAGCACAGTCCAACTTGTGCTATGGAAAGTGCATAGCCTACCACACGCAGGGCAACCTCAAGGTGTCTCTGGTGAGACTGCTATGAGAATTGGGCTAGGAATTCGACCGAGAAGGCCATGTCGGCTCGGCTGGTGGTGGGAAGGTACATGCGGGATCCAATCACACGGAGGTAATCAATGACGTCGACTATCTCCCCCAACTACGTTGGGTAAAGGAAATTCAGCACCCGTTCACCCTGTTGGGGTCATCAGGGTAGAGGCAGTGGACACATTGGCCAGCAAGGCCACAAAATGATCGCCTAGGCTACAAACATTGGCAACCTGATGCACATGCAGGGTGTAAAGCTGACGGTTGCGCTCAAGCTCCATTCCAAGGAACACTAGTGCAGGGCCTATATCCTCCATCTTGTATGTGGAGTAAAGTAGTGGCTTGAACGCCTCAATAGTCGCAATGTTGGGTGAGGCAATGAGCACAAGAGGCTTGTATGGAGGGTTCAAGAAGAGTGCTAGACCTATCGTGATGTGACAATAGCCACCTCTTCCAAGGGTGGAGGATATCTCCATGTTCGAATAGCACGGTGATGTTTGAGGCCGTGGAGGGCCTTGCACAGCTGCTAGACTCTCTTTGTGCCATCAGTGAAGCCCAGCGGCTATAGCATGTAAGCCTACTAGTCGAGACGTTCGTGCAAGAATGCATGTTGATGTCCATTCTATCTATCTCTGTGTCATGCTGTGCGCAAATACTCAGGACTGCATGGGTGTAGCGCCCCGCTGGCACAAACGTCTTGTCAAAGTCCACTCCAAGGATCTCAGAGAGCCCGGTCGGGCCTTGTACTGGTCGACCATGCCATTGGGTTTCAACTTCCGGCGAAGGACCCAACGGGCTGAGACAGCCTTCCGACCTGCTGGGAGGTCGACAAGCTCAAAGTCATCATGTTCCTTGAGGACACTCCACTCCTCTTGCATTTCCTTCTCCAAGAAATTAGCATCATCCGCCTCATGAGCTTGTCGCAGTGTGGTGGGCTCTGGTGGAAGCATTGGAAGTCCACTTATGGAAAAGCATGCAACAAAATAGCCTTCAAAGGATACTCTAAGAGCACTGTGAATTTCATGCGTAACCAGGGCATATTCCTTAGCTGAGCTGGGATAGACAACACAAATAGCAAGACCAATGGCATCGAGGACGGTGGGTCTGGCAGATGACCCAGTCAGAAAGGATGATGCACTAGAGCGTGTTTGGTGCTGGGAGGACTGAGTAGGGTGAGTGACTGATTGTTGAGGGAGGAAACAAAGCCTACCTCCACGTGTGTATGGTTCAGGATTGGTGGAAGGGGCTTGAAACTCAGGATACGGCTGAGGTGTCAACAGTTGCAGCAGTGGGTGACTCAAGGGCAGAAAGCGAGCTGCAGGGAGAGTGTGATATTCACTGCACTGAGTCACAGATGGGTGCGGATACTAGCTCAGAGAATTTTGGAGACATAGAGACTGGCGATGAGTCTAGAGGAGAGGCTGATGTAGAGCTGGAAGGATTGTGCAAGCCACCATCAAGGGAATCGACTGGTCACAAATGTGGAGAGGACTATGGAGATGACTGTGAGTCTGCGGCGAGTGCAGCTGAAGGGGTACCTCCAAGATGGCTAAGAGGCGGACATAGACGCCATCACCCAAGCCGACGGAGTAAGGCCAGAGTTGAAGGTGGTACGACGCGGGATAGGACATGAGGAAAAAATACTAAGAAAGAGAGCGTCGATGGACTCAATGACGTGACAATGGTCTGCGTCCCATAAGTGTCACGCTTTGGACAAGACAGAGGTACCCATAAAGGTGCAGAGACGAGCACGAGAAGAGTTTTCCATCACAAAGGTCATCTGGCACCCAGAAATTTCTCCAGAAAAGAGCAACATACAAGACAGTACGATAACAAAACCAGCACGATTCTAGACCAATGTCATCAACAACATTACCTTGAAAGAGAAGAGAGGGGGTAGGTGTGAGGCATTGAGGAGAGTGAGGACACCGGCAGGAAGAGTACGGTTCCAGTGCTAAGAGACATCGTTCTGTTGGGGTGTTTAGGGAGCAGAAGGTTCTATGCTTATGTCTCGAGAGGTCAAGAATTAGGCTGTGGATCCTATGAACTCGTCATCACGATCACAACAAAAGGCACAAAGACGACGACCACAGGCAAGTTTGACTTGGGGATTCCTACAACTCAAGACTGGGACAGACGTCACTCTTTTGGCGAAGGGTAAAGACCAGTGCATACGATAATAGTCATCCATGAGACAAAGGAAAATGCGGCCAACTCCACTAAGGGTGCCATGAGGGAGTGCACCCATGACATCAACATGCAGAAGCTCGAGTGGGTGAGAAATAGGACTGTGAGAAGTGGAAAAAGGAGACCAATACATCTTGCCTTGAGCACAGTCAAAGCAGTTAGCGACACAGGGAGTGGGGAACAAAGAGGCGTCAAGACCATGAGCAGGCTGATGGCAAAGGAAGCTGTCAACGACAGTTGTGTGGATGTGAGAGAGGTAAGTGGGCAAGAGCTGTGAGTACTCCGTGGAGAGAGAGCTTAGTGATAACAGGATCAGGCACAAATGAAGGCACACATAAGAGACGATCACAACGGGTACAACAAAGCAACACATGGCCAGAGGTGCCATGGGACACAAATAAAATGTTGCGGTTGGAAGAGAATTGTATGCCTTGGTCGTCGAGATTCATAATAGAGATCAGACTGAGCTCATGAAAGGGCACCTATAGCACATCAAGCAAAAGGAGCTCCCCCCCAGGGCTCACAAAGTAATCGACACGGACACCCTCGACTGCGAGAAGTTGGCCAAAGCATGTTCAAACAAAGCGAAGAAAGCCAACAGGAACCAGGGATGCAAAGGACAAGCGGGAAGATGTCATATGATGGGTAGCTCCAAAGTCGATGATCCAAAACCCCGCGGACAAGCGCACAGATGAAAGAACACGATCAACAACCACAAGCGCCGAATGGGACGTGAGCTGCTGGCCACAGGCAGTGAGACAACAAGCAAAGTGAACGGGCTTCCAATCCTCACTCCATGGAACGTCAACAGGTTGAATCCCCTCAACACAAGCCAAAGTAGAGCCCCGAAGGGCACTGTTAGACTCACATGCAAGTGACCCCAACGTGCACTCACACCTCCCTCATCACAGAGGTGGTGCTAGTGGACATGAGATAGGGTTGCGTCTAGCTGTCGGGCGACCTCCGATGGGTCATAAGTGACGACGACTCCAGAAGTGAAGACGACTCCGGAGGGTGGATGCCGGTGGAGATAGTCATATGAGACCCATGGCGGAGGAGGGTAGGGGCCGGTGGGGGGCCCATGGAAGGAGGGAACCCCAAACAATGGAGGCCACCCCCAAGGGTAAGACGGCGGGGACAATGTAGCGGTGGTGTTCTAGGCACCGCTTGCAAATGGTGGAGTGAGACTGACCGGGATAGTCCATGTAGAGGCACAAGCGGAGGTACCACTTGTGCCTCTATGCCATCAAAACATTGTGCCCAATGGACACACATGGCAGAGGCAAGGCGTGCATTGTTGGGAGGAGCAAGGCACTTAGGGGCAGCATGTCCAAGAGCGCCACAGTTCCAGCATGTGACTGTGCCAGAGGAGGAAGGGAAAGACGAGGAGGTGGTGGAGTTCATACCTGTTCCACATCCACCTTGCCCACCGAGTTGCCCCCTACCCGAAGAGTTGCCTTTNCTTTGCCATTTCTGCTACCCTGACCAGCGTCCTAGCAGCAGCGGGGGCAAGCAACTGTAACAGAAACATTATGCAGCAGAAATAGCAGCTTGCAGCCTCGGCAGCATGACTTTTCTTGCTGCCATAGACTCATCGCGCAACTGCTCAGCCAAAAGCAAGCAGTGTGCACCGTGCAGCAAGCAGTAAGAACCAACTGATGTAGCTACACAGCAGCAGCAGCATTGCAGATCAGCAATAGCAACCCATTGTGTTTGGCCAGCAGCAGTAGCAACAGCATCAGTAGCACCCACAGCAGCAGAAGTAGTAACTGCACCAGCATTCTACAGCTAGGAAAGCTAGTAACTGTAACAGTTGTGCATTGCCAGAAGCAGCGATTAAGGCATCGTGGTAGCTAGGTTGAAGAAGCTTCCCCAGAAGCAGTGTGTCAACGGCTATAGTGGGCACTGCAGCCTTTGACGCTGGACAACATCACGTCAAAGCAAAACACAAACAAGGCTGCCAGCACCTCAATCGAGGCCGCCGGCAAAGCTCAACACAGTTTTTACGTGGGTGCAAAATCGCCTACGTGACCGTGGATGGTGGTCTTCTTGACATCTGGGAGCCGGATCTGAGCAGACCATACCATGAAAGAACCAAAAAAAAGGCATCTACTCCAAAGGGGCAGTCGAGAAAGCACGGGCACTCAACTATCCCGGGAGCAATTTTGCATCTTTTTCTGTAGAATAAAGAATTCTTCTTTCTTTCTTTCATCTTGTTTTAGCTCAAGCACATCTAACGTGAANGAGCAAGGCACTTAGGGGCAGCATGTCCAAGAGCGCCACAGTTCCAGCATGTGACTGTGCCAGAGGAGGAAGGGAAAGACGAGGAGGTGGTGGAGTTCATACCTGTTCCACATCCACCTTGCCCACCGAGTTGCCCCCTACCCGAAGAGTTGCCTTTTCCATTTCTGCTACCCTGACCAGCGTCCTAGCAGCAGCGGGGGCAAGCAACTGTAACGGAAACATTATGCAGCAGAAATAGCAGCTTGCAGCCTCGGCAGCATGACTTTTCTTGCTGCCATAGACTCATCGCGCAACTGCTCAGCCAAAAGCAAGCAGTGTGCACCGTGCAGCAAGCAGTAAGAACCAACTGATGTAGCTACACAGCAGCAGCAGCATTGCAGATCAGCAATAGCAACCCATTGTGTTTGGCCAGCAGCAGTAGCAACAGCATCAGTAGCACCCACAGCAGCAGAAGTAGTAACTGCACCAGCATTCTACAGCTAGGAAAGCTAGTAACTGTAACAGTTGTGCATNACGCTGGACAACATCACGTCAAAGCAAAACACAAACAAGGCTGCCAGCACCTCAATCGAGGCCGCCGGCAAAGCTCAACACAGTTTTTACGTGGGTGCAAAATCGCCTACGTGACCGTGGATGGTGGTCTTCTTGACATCTGGGAGCCGGATCTGAGCAGACCATACCATGAAAGAACCAAAAAAAAGGCATCTACTCCAAAGGGGCAGTCGAGAAAGCACGGGCACTCAACTATCCCGGGAGCAATTTTGCATCTTTTTCTGTAGAATAAAGAATTCTTCTTTCTTTCTTTCATCTTGTTTTAGCTCAAGCACATCTAACGTGAATGCTTCTTTTCTTTTGTAGTTCAACCAATTCTAAGTTTTTTTCCTTCAGTCTTTTTATCACCTAGGAACACTGACAACCCCTCTCATCCTCATCACCTCTCATCGTCACTCTTGGCACAATGTTGCCATGGCCAAGATTACCTCCTGGCTCTTACTTTTCACAAGCAATTTCAACATCGTCTAGTGATAGCATTTTTCACTCTTACCCTCTTCATCTGCGATCCTTAGACACGCTGAGGCCGCAGCCGGCAGCACCACCATGTGATCTCCCCGGCCATGTGCTCCTGTGGTTTGAATCTACACCATCGGGAGACAGCCAATCCTACACTCGCTCTCATCACTTGTTGCCTCCCGGTACAGTGATCCTACCGCCAACACCACCACCTTATGGTGTTATTGGCCAGTCTCTCTTGTAGTTAGTTTCTACACCGCCAGGTGAGAGCATTCTCCTTCCCCTGTCGTGTCACCTGCCTACCAATACACTGACCCAGCCTCTCGTATCACCCTTTCATGAGTACTCTGGTCTGCCTCCTCTGTGGTCTGCTTCTACACCGTCCAGAGCCGGCACTACACATGCCTAACTTTCTCATCAACCTGGCAGTGTGATGATCGCCCTGCCTCCACCCACTGGTCAGCTTTCTCTGTGGTCCTTCTTGTCACCAACAACAGACATCGTTCTTCACGCTCATCCTCATCATCAGCCGCCTTCAAGGATTGAATTGTGGCCCCCAGCACCACCTTTTCGTGATGCGGGTCTCCAGTCACTCCAAAGGTCAGTCTATACACTGCTGGACCGCGACATTCTCCATCCTCATTTGCATGATCTCCACCAGATTGGTCCTCTCCTTCTCCAGTAGGAGCCACCTCTCCATGGCTTTGCTTGCTACTATTTGGAGATGGATTTCATGGTTGGCGTTAGTGTCTTTGGTGCCCTAATGAGAGGTTTCTATCCTAGCTCCAGCCCTGTGTATTTCCTCACACTCCACAACAGACAAACCTACCTGGTTCATCTATTCCCCTCTCTGGAGCTCTTGCGATCCTATACACCAAGCTCTTTAGTCTAAGGTAGATGATGTAGTAGCTCAGTGACCATTTCTTCTTGGACCAGATCAATTCTTCCTGTCCACGGTCAACTTCATCTCCTTCATCTTCTTCATCTTCATCAGAGGGACCTTCTCCAGCTACACATGGCCTTCCATCTCATTCCGTTTCTTCTCTCTCCATCCTATGCTCCACTGGTGTCATGCTCCCAATATGTGAGCTATTCTCTACTATCTCTCCCAGTCAGCCTCCTACTCGATGACATCATCAGTGTCCACTACATCATGTTTGTCTCATGAGTAGCATGTCTTTATCTCCACCAGCTTCCGTCGTCTACACCGTTCAAGGGAGGTGGGTGCATCTGTCCACTTCTATATGGACTGTGAGAATGAGCACTGAGGATGGAACAAGAGCACCTTGTGTTGTCCCTACTACATTAGTTGAAGCAGACACATTCGCATCGGCAGCATCAGCCTCATGTACACTGTCCACATCCATGCTTCTATATCACCTACAGTACTAGCTGCATCAGTTGTGATGATTAAACCAGCCACACCAGCTACCCCATCTACCACGTCTACTACATTGCCAACATCAGATTTCTCTCTAGCATCTACAGTATCAGTATCATCGGCAGCATCACCTGCTACATCATCTGTATCAGCTTCACCAGCTGCACCTATTGATGTACTTGCCCAATCTGCTTTATCTCTCTTTCATCGGCAACACCATTATCACTTGAAGCTTCTACATCTTCAATAGCATCAGCAACATCATCCTCATCTACAGTATCTACATCCATGTTATCCACATCATCTATAGTTCCAACAACATCAACAAGGACCCATGTTGCCTTCCCTAAGTCAAAGTTGGCACCCAAGTCGAAAGTCGAAAGTCGGAATTCGGTGCTTTACAGACCAAGTCGGAAGTTGGTCCGTGCACAACATGCTAGAATGTACAAATCTGCAAGTGGGATTCATGTTTTTTTAACTGTGATTTCATGTTTACCACGATTTTAAGCTATGGACTTCCTTACTTGTTATCACAGGTCAATCATATGACCGAGTGCAATGCCCTGGTTTTAGCTAGTCAGTGCTGAAGCACATTACTCGGCTATACATGGGTCATCTGATCACATTGATTGCCAGTTAGTTTGGGCATACATCTTTGAAGTCTGAAGCTCATGTCAAGTATGGAGCACACTTTTGCATGGTTACTTGGACTAAAGTTCTGTGAAGTAACGACCAAACATTTTAGTAAAGATTTCAAGTGCAATGAAAGAAATACATGTAAAGTTGCAAACATGTTTCCATTGAACAAAGTTTCAAAAGCACATCACACATAGAAATGTACACTTCAACTGCACTAACTATCCACGACGAGAAAAAATTCTCTTAGAACAAGTAGGTGACTTTTCAGCAGATGCAACTATCACCCAAGAAGCATGCCCAGCACTCTTTGATGGGCGAGTTGTTGCAGCTGAACCTGAACGTCCAGTACCTGTGGAGCGGTCAGTGGATGGTGTTGCAAGTAATGTTGTTGCATCTTGAGGAAGCGGTCTCTCTAGGTCAGAACGCTTCCTGACACCTAGGCGCAGGATCCTTGAAACCTCCTCAACATCCCCATCTGCACTCCCATCACAATCACCTCCATCCTCTTCTTCCTCCTCATCATCCACATCCTCCATGTCATCTTCGTTCTGACTGCAACCCTCATCATCACTATCCTTATCCACAAACTCCTCTTCACCTTCTCCGACCTCCTTCTCTGCCCCTCCTGCCCTGTCTCCATCTGCACCTGTCTCCTCATCATTAGCACCGGCAATTTCAGCATCCCAATCTCCCTTAGAATCCTCACCATGCTCCACTTCACCATCTGTGTCACTCCCACTCTGTGCTGCCTCCTCATCTGCTACATCCTTCAGTAATGCAGCAAGGGTCTTTGGCCTCACCTTCCCATACATCCGGGTCAGCTTGACATTCACCTCCACCAGCATCTCAAGCGTCGACGTCTTAATCCTGTTCCTGCCAGTTGTCTGGATCAACTCGTGTTTGGAAAAAATCCGTTCGTTCTCCGACAAAGTGCACGGCTGCGCCAACAGCTTTATCGCCAGATTCCGCAGGGCACCCATCCGGGTCATGTGGCGGGCGTGCCAGCGGAATGCAGCAACTTCTCCGGTCACAACCTTGGCCACCACACCCTTCGCCCTCTCTACATCCTTTAGACGAGGGTTCACCTCCACCGTCAGCCGGCCATTGGTGAAAGCGACCAGCTGCTCCTCCAATGTCACCTTCTCACTCTTGGGCACAAGTGCAGCCACGACCTGATTCCAAGCCTCCACTGTCTTCTCATCAGCATCAAAGTAATGGCCAAAGTGATGCGGATGAATGCGGCATGCAGCATCAAAGACTAGACAGTTCATTTGCTTAGTCCACCCGTCCGCAAGCCTCTCCATGGCAAACTTCATCCACGTATGGTTCACAACAGCACGACGGCGGCCATGTGCCACGCCAAGACTGCGCGGCTGCTCCGTTGTGTCAATAAGAGCTTCATACATGATGCCAGAGGTCTCACGTGCAGCGCCAGCCTTGCGCAAAGCGACAAGAATCGGCGTCATCAATTTGGCGAGCGCCTTGACCAGCAACCAGAATACACGCTGCCGGACAAGATGCCGGACAGCCTTCTTCCTGCTGCAAAATCCAACATTACGGCCAGCACCTCCAATCTGCTGCCACTTGGGACTGTTCACCATCTTCTTGAGGGTGGATTGCATGACAATGGGACACTTCAGCATGCGATGCACAGAATCAAACTGGGTGGCACATGATAGAAGCAGTACCTCCCCCCCCCCTTCCTCCATCTACGACCAAAGTATGTCCTTGTTCCGCATGAAGGACACAATCTTGTCACACTTTGCGAGCAAGGTAGTGTCCCACTCAGTCTTTGCAATGTCCTTCAGAACCAGGTCAAGGCTGTGAACCACGCATCCTGTGAAAAAGATATTGGGATACTTGGTGCGCAATGCCTTAAAGACTTTCAAGTTGGTGGAAGTATTCTTGGTGATCACCATGATCACCTTCTCTGCTCCAACCTCATTGATGGCCAAGTCAATGACCGACGCAACATGGTTGGCATCACGCACGACTCCTGTAGCATCACAGGAAAAGAGATGTGATGTACCCTCGGCATGTGTAGCCATGGCGGAGTAGATGGGCCTGATCTGTATGTCAGACCACTCATCCACCCCAAGCGTTACAGCGTAGATGTACCAACTTGCACGCAGGGGCTGCTCCATGTCGGCGAGCTCCTTGTCCAGCTCAGGCAGAAGGGTATCGACCACCATGTCACGGGATGGAAGCGTGAAGCTGGACGTGGTGCGGCGGGCACAGTCGATGACCTCGAGCACAGCTCGCTGGCGGCAGAAGGAAATGGGGACAGCTGCGGTTGCCATCACCTTCACCACAGCCTTCTGGCACTCCTTGTTTGCTTGGTTGTCGGGGTGGTCGCGCATGCTTGTTTGCCGGCAGCAGTTGAGGGACTGTAGGGAGACAGCTGGACCATTGCGTAGGAGGGAGATGGCTGGGTTGCTGGGAGAACTCGTGGCAGTGCAGTCACCACCATCATCTTCATCGTCACTGCCAAAAATTCCAGCAGCTTCCCTTGCTTGCTTGCGCTGGCACTCAACAGTGAGGTGAGCCCAATTAACAGGTCGGTCCTTGGTACCCCATGACTCGCCCCGTCCATGGAAGGGGGTGGAGTCTGCACCACTGAAGCCCTCACGTGGTGGTGGCAGGGTAGGCAGGCCGAGCAAAGCACGAGCGGCTGAAGGTGGTGTCTTGCACTTTGCGACGTTTCCCACAGCAGCACCATAATGGCCCCTCATGCAATCGCTTCCTCCAGAGTAGTTGTTGCCGCAAGCACCCAACGAGAAACCTGAGTAGCCGCTTGCAATTGGGTTTGGCTT
>SZWC01009634.1:3661-18531 GCA_023375785.1 Penium margaritaceum
GTGTTAGTATGTGTACGTTTGTGTAAGCGCGTGTAAGTGTGTGTAAGTACGTGTAAGTGCGTGTAAGCGCGTGTAAATTCGTGTAAGTGCATGTAAGTGCATGTAAGTGCATGTAAGTGCGTGTAAGTGTGTGTAAGTGCGTGTAAGTGCGTGTAAGTGCATGTAAGAGCATATAAGTGCGTGTAAGTGCATGTAAGTGCATGTAAGTGCATGTAAGTGCGTGTAAGTGTGTGTAAGTGCGTGTAAGTGCGTGTAAGTGCATGTAAGAGCATATAAGTGCGTGTAAGTGTGTGTAAGTATTTATAAGTATGTGTAAGTGCGTGAAAGTGCGTGTAAGAGCGTGTAAGTTCGTGTAAGTACGTGTAAGTGCATGTAAGTGCGTATAAGTGCATGTAAGCGCACGTAAGTGCATGTAAGTGCGTGTAAGTGCATGTAAGTGCATGTAATTGCGTGTAAGTGTGTGTAAGTGCGTGTAAGTATATGCAGGTGCATGTAAGTGTGTGTAAGTAAAGGTAAGTTCGTGTAAGTACGTGTAAGTGCATGTAAGTGCATGTAATTGCGTGTAAGTGTGTGTAAGTGCGTGTAAGTATATGCAGGTGCATGTAAGTGTGTGTAAGTAAAGGTAAGTTCGTGTAAGTACGTGTAAGTATGTGTAAGTGCGTGTAAGTGCGTATAAGTGGATGTAAGTTTGTATAAGAGGGTGTAAGTGCGTGTAAGTACGTGTAAGTACGTGTAAATACATGTACGTTTGTGTAAGTGTTTGTAAGTGCGTGTAAGTGCTGGTAAGTGTGTGCAAGTGTGTGTAAGTGTGTGTAAGTGCGTGTAAGTGCGTGTAAGTGCGTATAAGTATGTGTAAGTGTATATAAGTACGTGTAAGTGCATGTAAGTGTGTGTAAATGTGTGTAAGTTTGTGTAAGTGCGTGTAAGCATGTGTAAGTACGAGTTTGTGTATGTAAGTGCGTGTAAGTGCGTTGAAGTACGTGTAAGTGTGTGTAAGTGCGTGTAAGTTCGTGTAAGTGCATGTAAGTACGTGTAAGTGCGTATAAGTACGTGTAAGTGCGTGTTTGTGCATATAAGTGCATGCTAGTACGTGGAAGTGCGTGTAAGTTTGTGTAAGTGCGTGTAAGTACGTGTAAGTGCGTGTAAGTATGTGTAAGTGCGTACAAAAGCGTGTGTGTGTGTAAGTGCGTGTAAGTGCGTGTATATATATATAAGTGTGTATAAGTACGTGTAAGTGTGTGTGAGTGCGTGTAAGTGGGTGTAGGTGCATGTAAGTGCAGTTTACGTTTGTGTAAGTGTGTGTAAGTGCATGTAAGGTCATTAAAGTGCGTGTAAGTGCGCGTAAGTGCGTGTAAGTAGCTGTAACTACATGTAAGTGCGTGTAAGTACGTGTAAGTACATGTATGCACGTGTATGTGCGTGTAAGTGAGTGTGTGTAAGTGCAAGTAAGTGTATGTAAATACGTGTAAGTGTGTGTAAGTGCGTGTAAGTGCGTGTAAGTGCATGTAAGTGCATATAAGTACGTGTAAGTGCGTGTAAGTACGTGTAATTTTGTATAAGTGCGTGTAAGTGCATGTAAGTGTGTGTTAGTGTGTGTAAGTACGTGTACGTGCGGTTTAAGTTCGTGTAAGAACGTGTAAGTGCATGTAAGTGTGTGTCACTGCGTGTAAGTGTGGTTTAAGTGCGTATAAATTTGTGTAAGTTCGTGTAAGTGTGTGTAAGTGCGTGTAAGCGCGTACAAGTGCGTATAAGTGCGTGTAAGTACGTATAAGTGCATGTAAGTATGTGTAAGTATGTGTAAGTACGTGTAAGTGCATGTAAGTGCGTGTTAGTGTATGTAAGTGTGTGTAAGTGCGTGTAAGTACGTATAAGTGCATGTAAGTATGTGTAAGTATGTGTAAGTACGTGTAAGTGCATGTAAGTGCGTGTTAGTGTATGTAAGTGTGTGTAAGTGCGTGTAAGTGCGTGTAGGTGCGTGTAATCTTGTGTAAGTGTGTGTCAGTGCGTGTTAGTGGGTGTAAGTACGTGTAAGTGTGTGTAAGTGCATGTACGTGCGTGTAAGTGTGTGTAAGTGCGTGTAAGTGTGTGTAAGCATGTCTAAGTGTGTGTAAGTTCGTGCAAGTACGTATAAGTGTGTGTAAGTTCGTGTAAGTGCGTGTAAGTGCATGTAAGTGTGTGTAAGTGCGTGTAAGTGCGTGTAAATGCGTGTAATTGTATGTAAGTGCAGTTTAAGTTTGTGTAAGTATGTGTAAGTGTATGTAAGCACGAGTAAGTAAGTGTAAGTACATGTAAGTGTGTGTTAGTGGGTGTAAGTGCGTGTAAGTGCAAGTAAGTGCGTGTAAGTACGTATAAATGCGTGAAAGTCCACGTAAGAGCGTGTATGTGTGTGTAAGTACGTGTAAGTGTGCGTAAGTGCGTGTAAGTGTGTGTAAGTATGTGTAAGTTTGTGTAAGTGCGTGTAACTACGTGTAAATGCCATTAAGTGTGTGTAAGTGCGTGTAAGTGTGGTTTAAGTTCATGTAAGTGCGTGTAAGTACGTGTCAATGCGTGTGAGTGCGGTTTAAGTGAGTGTAATTTCGTGTATGTACGTGTAAGTTCGTGTAAGTGCGTGTAAGTGCGTGTAAGTGCGTGTAAGTGCGTGTAAGTGCGTGTCAGTGTGTGTAAGTGCGTTTAAGTGCTTGTAAGTACGTGTGGGTACCTGTAAGTTTGTGTAAGTACGTGTAAGTGCGTGTTAGTATGTGTAAGTGCATGTACGTGTGTGTAAGTGCGTGTAAGTGTGTGTGTAAGTGCGTGTACAAGCGTGTAAGTGCGTCTAAGTGCGTTCAAGTTTGTGCAAGTGCGTGTAAGTGCATGTAAGTTTGTGTAAGTGTGTATAAGTGCGTGTAAGTGTGTGTAAGTGCGTGTTAGTGCATGTAAGTGCGTGAAAGTACGTATAAGTTTATGTAAGTGCGCGTTAGTACGTGTACATTCGTGTTAGTATGTGTAAGTGCGTGTACGTATGTGTAAGTGCGTGCAAATGTGTGTAAGTTTATGTAAGTGCGTGTAAGTGCGTGTAAGTGCGTGTAAGTGCGTGTAAGTGCGTGTAAATACATGTAAGTGCGTGTAAGTGCGTGTAAGTGTGTGTAAGTGCTCGTAAGTGTGTGTAAGTGCGTGTAAGTACATGTCAGTGCATGTAAGTTTATGTAAGTGTGTGTAAGTGCGTGTAAGTATGTGTAAGTGCGTGTAAGTGCATGAAAGTACGTGTAAGTACGTGTAAGTGCGTATAAATGCGCGAAAGTGTATGTAAGTACGTGTAACTGCATGTAGGTGCGTGTAAGTACGTATAAGTGCACGTAAGTTCGTGTAGGTGCGTGTAAGTATGTGTAAGTGCACGTAAGTTTGTGTAAGTGCGTGTACGTATGTGTAAGTACGTGTAAGTGTGTGTAAGTGCGTGTAAGTATGTGTAAGTGCGTGTAAGTGCATGTAAGTGCGTGTAAGTGCGTGTAAGTATGTGTAAGTGCGTGTAAGTTTGTGTACGTACGTGTAAGTGCATGTAAGTGCATGTAAGTACGTGTGAGTACGTGTAAGTACGTGTAAGTGCAAGTAAGTGCGTGTAAGTATGTGTAAGTGCGTGTAAGTTTGTGTACGTACGTGTAAGTGCATGTAAGTGCATGTAAGTACGTGTGAGTACGTGTAAGTACGTGTAAGTGCAAGTAAGTGCGTGTAAGTATGTGTAAGTGCGTGTAAGTTTGTGTACGTACGTGTAAGTGCATGTAAGTGCATGTAAGTACGTGTGAGTACGTGTAAGTACGTGTAAGTGCAAGTAAGTGCGTGTAAGTATGTGTAAGTGCGTGTAAGTGCATGTAAGTGCGTGTAAGTGCGTGTAAGTATGTGTAAGTTCGTATAAGTGCGTGTAAGTGCATCTAAGTGCGTGTAATTTTGTACAAGTACGTGTAAGTGTGTGTAAGTTTGTGTAAGTGCGTGTAAGTGTGTGTAAGTGCGTGTAAGTGCGTGTTAGTGCATGTAAGTACGTATAAGTGCGTGTAAGTTCGTGTAAGTATGTGTTAGTGCGTGTACATTTGTGTAAGTGCGTGTGAGTTTGTGTAAGTGCATGTAAGTGCGTGTAAGTATGTCTAAGTTTGTATAAGTGCGTGTAAGTGTATGTAAGTGCGTGTAAGTACGTGTAAGTGTGTGTAAGTGCGTGTAAATAGGTGTAAGTGCATGTAAGTGCGTATAAGTGTGCGTAAGTGCTCGTAAGTGTGTGTAAGTGCGTGTAAGTGCGTGTAAGTGCGTATAAGTGCGTATAAGTTCTTGTAAGTGCGTCTAAGTATGTGTAAGTGCATGTAAGTGCATGTAAGTACGTGTAAGTGTGTGTAAGTGCATGTAAATGCGTGTAAGTGTGTGTAAGCACGTGTAAGTGCATGTAGGCGCATGTAAGTGCGTATAAGTGCGTGTAAGTGAACGTAAGTTCGTGTAGGTGCGTATACGTGCGTGTAAGTATGTGTATGTGTGTGTAAGTGCGTGTAAGTGGATGTAAGTTCATGTTAGAGCGTGTTAGTGCGTGTAAGTGCGTGTAAGTGCGTGTAAGTGCTTGTAAATGCGTGTAAGTTTGTGTAAGTGCGTGTAAGTGTGTGTAAGTGCTTGTAAATATGTGTAAGTGCGTATAAGTGTGTGTAAGTGCGTATAGGTGCGTGTAAGTATGTAAGTGTATTAAGTGTGTGTTTGTGCGTGTAAGCGTGTATAAGTGTGTGTAAGTGCGTGTAAGTTTGTATAAGTGCGTGTAAGCATGTGTAAGTGCAATTTTGTGCGTGTAAGTGCGTGTAAGTGTGTGTAAGTGCATGTAAGTATGTATAAGTTCGTGTAAGTGCATGTAAGTGCATGTAAGTGCGTGTAAGTGCGTGTAAGTACGTATGAGTACGTGTAAGTGTGTGTAAGTATGTGTAAGTGCATGTAAGTGCGTGAAAGTTTGTGTAAGTTTGTGTAAGTGCATGTAAGTATGTGTAAGTGTGTGTAAGTATGTGTAAGTACATACAAGTGTGTCTCAGTGCATTTAAGTACGTGTAAGTGTGTGTATATATGTATAAGTACGTATAAGTGCGTATAAGTGCGTGTAAGTTTGTGTAAGTGCGTGTAAGTGTGTGTAAGTGCGTGTAAGTGCGTGTAAGTGTGTATACGTTTGTGTAAGTGCATGTAAGTATGTGTAAGTCCGTGTAAGTGCTTGTAAGTGCGTGTAAGTGTGTGTAAGTGCGTGTAAGTGCGTGTAAGTGTGTATACGTTTGTGTAAGTGCATGTAAGTATGTGTAAGTCCGTGTAAGTGCTTGTAAGTGCGTGTAAGTGTGTGTAAGTGTGTAAGTGCGTGTAAGTGCGTGTTAGTGCGTGTAAGTTTGTGTAAGTTCGTATAAGTGCGTGTAAGTTTGTGTAAGTGCCTGTAGGCATGTATAAGTGTGAGTTCGTGCGTGTAAGTACGTGTAAGTACGTGTAAGTATGTGTAAGTGTATGTAAGTGCGTATAAGTTTGTGTAAGTGTGTGTAAGTGCGTACAATTGCGTTTAAGTGTGTATACGTGCGTGTAAGTACGTGTAAGTACGTGTAAGTATGTGTAAGTGTATGTAAGTGCGTATAAGTTTGTGTAAGTGTGTGTAAGTGCGTACAATTGCGTTTAAGTGTGTATACGTGCGTTTAAGTATGTGTTAGTACGTGTAAGTGCGTGTAAGTGCGTGTAAGTACGTGTAATTGTATGTAAGTGCATGTAAGTTTGTGTAAGTGTGTGTAAGTTTGTGTAAGTGTGTGTAACTGCGTGTAAGTGCGTGTAAGTACGTGTAAGTGCGTGCAAGTGCGTGTAAGTACGTGTAAGTGTGTGTAAGTACAAGTAAGTGTATCTAAGTACGTGTAAGTGCGAGTAAGTGCGTGTAACTGCATGAAAGTATGTGTAAGTGCGTGGAAGTGCGTATAAGTATGTGTACATTCGTGCAAGTGCGTGTAAGTGCATGTAAGTACGTCTAAGTGTGTGTAAGTGTGTGTAAGTACGTGTAAGTGCGTGCAAGTGCGTGTAAGTGCATGTAAGTACGTCTAAGTGTGTGTAAGTGTGTGTAAGTGAGTATAAGTGCGGTTTAAGTTGGTGTAACTGCATGTAAGTGCGTGTAAGTGTGTGTAAGTACATGTAAGTGCGTGTAAATGTGTGTAAGTACGTGTAAGTGTGTGTAGGTGCGTGTAACTTTGTGTAAGTACGTGTAAGTACGTGTAAGTATGTGTAAGTACGTATAAGTGCGTGAAATGCGTGCAAGTGTGTGCAAGTGCATGCAAGTGCGTGCAAGTGCGTGTAAGTGTGTGTAAGTGTGTGTAAGTGTACGTAAGTGCGTGTAACTGCTTGTAAGCACATGTAAGTGCGTGTAAGTGTGTGTAAGGGCGTGTAAGTTCGTGTAAGTATGTGTGAGTGCGTGTAAGTGCATGTAAATGCGTGTAAGTGCATGTAAGTACGTGTAAGTGCGTGTAAGTGCGTCTAAGTGCGTGTAAATGAGTGTAAGTGCGTGTAAGTGCGTTTAAGTGCATGTAGGTGTGTGTAAGTGCGCGTAAGTTTGTGTAGGTACGTGTAAGTACGTGTAAGTGCGTGTAAGTATGTTTAAGTGTGTATAAGTACGTGTAAGTGCGTGTTAGTGCTTGTCAGCGTGTGTAAGTACGTGTAAGTGCGTGTCGGTTTGTGTAAGTGTGTGTTAGTGCGTGTAAGTGCGTGTACGTATGTGTAAGTACGTATAGTTGCATGTCATTGCGTGTAAGTGGGTGTAAGTGCGTGTATGTATGTACAAGTGCGTGTAAGTACGTGTAAGTGTGTGTAGGTGCGTGTAAGTATGTCTAAGTGTGTGTAAGTCCATATCATTGCGTATAAGTGTGTGTAAGTACGTGTAAGTTTGTGTAAGTCGGTGTAAGTGTGTATAAGTGCGTATAAGTTTGTGTAAGTGTGTGTAAGTGCGTGTAAGTGCGTGTAAATGCATGTAAGTGCGTGTAAGTGCGTGTAAGTGCGTGTAAGTGCGTGTAAGTGCGTGTAAGTGCGTGTAAGTGCATGTAAGTGCATGTAAGTGGGTGTAAGTGCGTGTAAGTTCGTGTAGGTTTACGTAAGTGCGTGTAAGTGCGTGTAAGTGCATCTAAGAGCGTATAAGTGTGTGTTAATGCGTTGAAGTGCTGTTTAAGTTTGTGTAATTGCGTGTAAGTGCATGCAAGTGGGTGTAAGTGCGTGTAAGTGCATGTAAGTTTGGTTACCGGATGTTATCTTGTGTAAGTTCGTGTAAATGTGTGTAAGTATGTGTAAGTGCATATAAGTGCATGTAAGTGCGTGTAAGTGTGTGTAAGTGCGTGTAAGTGCGTGTAAGTACGTGTAAGTGCATGTAAGTACGTGTAAGTACGTATAAGTGTGTGTAAGTACGTATAAGTGCGTGTCAGTGTGTGTAAGTGTGTGTAAGTGCGTATAAGTGCGTGTAAGTGCGTATAAGTGTGTGTAAGTGCATGTAAGTGCATGTAGGTACGTGTAAGTGCGTGTAAGTGTGTGTAAGTACATGTAAGTACGTGTAAGTGTGTGTAAGTGCATGCAAGTGCGTATAAGTGTGTTTAAGTGCGTGAAAGTGTGTGTAAGTGTGTCTAAGTGCGTGTAAGTGCGTGGAAGTGCATGTAACCGTGTGTAAGTGCGTGTAAGTGCGTGTAAGTGCGTGTAAGTGTGTATACGTATGATTTAAGTATGTGTAAGTTTGTGTAAGTTCGTGTAAGTGCGTGTAAGTGCGTGTAAGTATGTGTAAGTGCGTGTAAGTGCGTGTAGGTGCGTGTAAGTGCGTATACGTATGGTTTAAGTATGTGTAAGTTTGTGTAAGTTCGTGTAAGTGCGTGTAAGTGCGTGTAAGTATGTGTAAGTGCGTGTAAGTGCGTGTAGGTGCGTGTAAGTGCGTATAGGTGCGTGTAAGTGCGTTTAAGTAAGTGTAAATACGTATACGTATGTACAAGTGCGTGTAGGTGCGTGTATGTGTGTGTAAGTACGTTTAAGTGCTTGTAAGTGCGTGTAAGTACGTGTAAGTACATGTAAGTGCGTGTAAGTGTGTGTAAGTGCGTGTAGGTACGTATAAGTGCGTGTAAGAGCGTATAAGTGTGTATAAGTGCGTGTAAGTGCGAAAAGTGTGTGTAAGTGCTTGTAAGTATGTGTAAGTGTTTGTAAGTACGTGTAAGTGCGTGTAAGTGTGTGTAAGTGCATGTAAGTGCATGTAAGTTCATATAAGTACGTGTAATTTTGTGTAAGTATGTTTAAGTGCGTGTAAGTGTGTGTAAGTACGTATAAGTGTGTGTAAGTACACGTAAGTGCGTGTAAGTAAGTGTAAGTGTGTGTAAGTGCGTGTAAGTACGTGTAAGTGCGGTTTATGTGGATCTAAATTGGTGTAAATTCGTTTAAATGCGTGTGAGTGCGTGTAAGAGTGTGTAAGTATGTGTAAGTGTGTGTAAGTACGTGTAAGTGCGTGTAAGTGTGTGTAACTGCATGTAAGTGCTCGTAAATACGTGTAAGTGCGTGTAAGTGCGTGTAAGTGCGTGGAAGTTTGTATAAGTGCGTATGAGTTTGTGTAAGTACGTGTAAGTGCGTGTAAGTGCATGTAAGTACGTTCAAGTGCGTGTAAGTTTGTGCAAGTGCGTGTAAGTGCATGTAAGTGCGTGTACGTGCGTGAAAGTGCGTGCAAGTGCGTGTAAGTGCTCGTACGTGCCTGTCAGTGCGTGTAAGTGCATGTAACTTTGTGTAAGTGCGTGCAAGTGTGTGTAAGTGCATGTAAGTGCGTGTAAGTGAATGCAAGTGTGTATAAGTGCGTGTAAGTACGTATAAGGTTATGTAAGTGCGTGTAAGTGCATGTAAGTACGTGTAAGTGCGTGTAAGTGCGTGTAAGTGCTCGTACGTGCCTGTCAGTGCGTGTAAGTGCATGTAACTTTGTGTAAGTGCGTGCAAGTGTGTGTAAGTGCATGTAAGTGCGTGTAAGTGAATGCAAGTGTGTATAAGTGCGTGTAAGTACGTATAAGGTTATGTAAGTTCGTGTAAGTGCATGTAAGTACATGTACGTCTTTGTAAGTGCGTATAAGTGCGGTTTAAGTTTGTGTAAGTACGTGTAAGTGCGTGTAAGTACTTGTCAGTGCGTGTCAGTACGAGTAAGTGCGTATAAGTGTAGTTTAAGTGCGTGTAATGTTGTTAAAGTTTGTGTAAGTGCGTGTAAGTGCATGTAAGTGCTTGTAAGTGCGTGTAAGTGTGTCTAAGTGCATCTAAGTGCATGTAAGTTTATGCAAGTATGTGTAAGTGCAGTTTAAGTTTGTGTAAGTGTGTGTAAGTAAGTATAAGTGCGTATAACTATGTGTAAGTACGTGTAAGTGCGTGTAAGTGTGTTTAAGTATTTGTAAGTGCGTGTAAGTGTGTGTAAGTACGTGTAAGTTCGTGTAAGTGCGTATAAGTGCGTGTAAGTGCGTGTAAGTACACGTACATACGTGTAAGTAAGTGTAAGTGCAAGAAAGTGCGTGTAAGTACGTGTACGTGCATGTAAGCATGTGTAAGTGTGTGTAAGTACGTGTAAGTGCGTGTAAGTGGGTGTAAGTGCGTGTAAGTGCAAGTAAGTACGTGTAAGTATGTACAAGTGTGTTTTAGTGCGTATAAATGCGTGTAAGTACGCGTAAGTGCGTGTAAGTATGTGTAAGTGTGTGTAAGTGCGTGTAAGTACGTGTACGTTCGTGTAAGTGCATGTAAGTGCGTGTAAGTGCGTTTAAGTGTGTGTAAGTACGTGTAAGTGTGCTTTAAGTTCATGTGAGTGCGTGTAAGTGCGTATAAGTGCATATAAGTGCATGTAAGTGCATGTAAGTGCAGGTTAAGTACGTGTTATTTCGTCTAAGTTCGTGTAAGTGTGTGTAAGTACGTGTAAGTGTGTGTAAGCATGTAAGTGCGTGTAAGTGCGTGTAAGTGCATGTAGGTACGTGTAATTTTGTGTAAGTGCGTGTAAGTGCATGTTAGTACATGTAAGTGCGTGTAAGTGCGTGTAAGTGCGTGTAAGTGCGTGTAAGTACATGTAAGTACGTGTAAGTACGTGTAAGTGCATGTAAGTGCATCGAATTGCGTGTAAGTTTGTGCAAGTGCGTGTAAGTGCGTGTAAGTTTGTATAAGTGCGTGTAAGTATGTGTAAGTGCGTGTAAGAGCATATTAGTGTGTGGAAGTGCGTGTAAGTGTGTGTATTTGTGTATACGTGTGTGTAAGTACGTGTAAGTGTGTGTAAATGCATGTAAGTTTGTGCAAGTACGGCTTAGTGCGTGTACGTTCATGTAGGTACGTGTAAGTGCCTGTAAGTGCGTGCAAGTGCGTGTAAGGTGCGTGTAAGTTTGTTTAAGTGTGTGTAAATGGGTGTAAGTGCGTGTAAGTGCATGTAAGTGCGTGTAAGTGCGTGTAAGTGCGTGTAAGTGCGTATAAGTGCGTGTAAGTACGTGTAAGTGCGTGTAAGTGCGTGTATGTGCGTGTAAGTGCGTGTAAGTGCGCGTAAGTACGTGTAAGTGCGTGTAAGTGCGTGTATGTGCGTGTAAGTGCGTGTAAGTGCGCGTAAGTACGTGTAAGTGCGTGTAAGTGCGTGTATGTGCGTGTAAGTGCGTGTAAGTGCGCGTAAGTACGTGTAAGTGCGTGTAAGTGCGTGTATGTGCGTGTAAGTGCGTGTAAGTGCGCGTAAGTACGTGTAAGTGCGTGTAAGTGCGTGTATGTGCGTGTAAGTGCGTGTAAGTGCGCGTAAGTACGTGTAAGTGCGTGTAAGTGCGTGTATGTGCGTGTAAGTGCGTGTAAGTGCGCGTAAGTACGTGTAAGTGCGTGTAAGTGCGTGTATGTGCGTGTAAGTGCGTGTAAGTGCGCGTAAGTACGTGTAAGTGCGTGTAAGTGCGTGTATGTGCGTGTAAGTGCGTGTAAGTGCGCGTAAGTACGTGTAAGTGCGTGTAAGTGCGTGTATGTGCGTGTAAGTGCGTGTAAGTGCGCGTAAGTACGTGTAAGTGCGTGTAAGTGCGTGTATGTGCGTGTAAGTGCGTGTAAGTGCGCGTAAGTACGTGTAAGTGCGTGTAAGTGCGTGTATGTGCGTGTAAGTGCGTGTAAGTGCGCGTAAGTACGTGTAAGTGCGTGTAAGTGCGTGTATGTGCGTGTAAGTGCGTGTAAGTGCGCGTAAGTACGTGTAAGTGCGTGTAAGTGCGTGTATGTGCGTGTAAGTGCGTGTAAGTGCGCGTAAGTACGTGTAAGTGCGTGTAAGTGCGTGTATGTGCGTGTAAGTGCGTGTAAGTGCGCGTAAGTACGTGTAAGTGCGTGTAAGTGCGTGTATGTGCGTGTAAGTGCGTGTAAGTGCGCGTAAGTACGTGTAAGTGCGTGTAAGTGCGTGTATGTGCGTGTAAGTGCGTGTAAGTGCGCGTAAGTACGTGTAAGTGCGTGTAAGTGCGTGTATGTGCGTGTAAGTGCGTGTAAGTGCGCGTAAGTACGTGTAAGTGCGTGTAAGTGCGTGTATGTGCGTGTAAGTGCGTGTAAGTGCGCGTAAGTACGTGTAAGTGCGTGTAAGTGCGTGTATGTGCGTGTAAGTGCGTGTAAGTGCGCGTAAGTACGTGTAAGTGCGTGTAAGTGCGTGTATGTGCGTGTAAGTGCGTGTAAGTGCGCGTAAGTACGTGTAAGTGCGTGTAAGTGCGTGTATGTGCGTGTAAGTGCGTGTAAGTGCGCGTAAGTACGTGTAAGTGCGTGTAAGTGCGTGTATGTGCGTGTAAGTGCGTGTAAGTGCGCGTAAGTACGTGTAAGTGCGTGTAAGTGCGTGTATGTGCGTGTAAGTGCGTGTAAGTGCGCGTAAGTACGTGTAAGTGCGTGTAAGTGCGTGTATGTGCGTGTAAGTGCGTGTAAGTGCGCGTAAGTACGTGTAAGTGCGTGTAAGTGCGTGTATGTGCGTGTAAGTGCGTGTAAGTGCGCGTAAGTACGTGTAAGTGCGTGTAAGTGCGTGTATGTGCGTGTAAGTGCGTGTAAGTGCGCGTAAGTACGTGTAAGTGCGTGTAAGTGCGTGTATGTGCGTGTAAGTGCGTGTAAGTGCGCGTAAGTACGTGTAAGTGCGTGTAAGTGCGTGTATGTGCGTGTAAGTGCGTGTAAGTGCGCGTAAGTACGTGTAAGTGCGTGTAAGTGCGTGTATGTGCGTGTAAGTGCGTGTAAGTGCGCGTAAGTACGTGTAAGTGCGTGTAAGTGCGTGTATGTGCGTGTAAGTGCGTGTAAGTGCGCGTAAGTACGTGTAAGTGCGTGTAAGTGCGTGTATGTGCGTGTAAGTGCGTGTAAGTGCGCGTAAGTACGTGTAAGTGCGTGTAAGTGCGTGTATGTGCGTGTAAGTGCGTGTAAGTGCGCGTAAGTACGTGTAAGTGCGTGTAAGTGCGTGTATGTGCGTGTAAGTGCGTGTAAGTGCGCGTAAGTACGTGTAAGTGCGTGTAAGTGCGTGTATGTGCGTGTAAGTGCGTGTAAGTGCGCGTAAGTACGTGTAAGTGCGTGTAAGTGCGTGTAAGTGCGTCTAAGTGTGTGTAAGTGCGTGTAAGTGTGTGTAAGAACAAGTAAGTATGTGTAAGTACGTGTAATTGCGAGAAAGTGCGTGGAAGTGCATGAAAGTATGTGTAAGTGCGTGGAAGTGCGTATAAGTATGTGTACATTCGTGCAAGTGCGTGTAAGTGCATGTAAGTACGTCTAAGTGTGTGTAAGTGTGTGTAAGTGAGTATAAGTGCGGTTTAAGTTCGTATAAGTGCGTGTAAGTGCGTGTAAGTGTGTGTGATTATGTGTAAGTGCGTGTAAATGTGTGTAAGTGCATGTAAGTGTGTGTAGGTGCGTGTAACTTCGTGTATGTACGTGTAAGTACGTGTAAGTACGTGTAAGTACGTATAAGTGCGTATAAGTGCGTGCAAGTGCGTGCAAGTGCATGCAAGTGCGTGAAAGTGCGTGTAAGTGTGTATAAGTGTGTGTAAGTGCGTGTAAGTACGTGTAAGTACGGTTTATGTAGGTCTAAATTCGTGTAAATTCATGTAAATGCGTGTAAGTGCGTGTAATTGTGTGTAAGTATGTGTAAGTGTGTGTAAGTGTGTGTAAGTACGTGTAAGTGTGTGTAAGTGCATGTAAGTGCTCGTAAGCACGTGTAAGTGCGTGTAAGTGCGTGTAAGTGCGTGTAAGTTTGTGTAGATACGCATGAGTTTGTGTAAGTGCGTGTAAGTGTGTGTAAGTGCATGTAAGTACGTGTAAGTGCGTGTAAGTTTGTGTAAGTGCGTGTAAGTGCGTGTAAGTGCTTGTATGTGCGTGTCAGTGCGTGTAAGTGCATGTAACTTTGTGTAAGTGCGTGCATGTGTGTGTAAGTGCATGTAAGTGCGTGTAAGTGAATGTAAGTGTGTATAAGTGCGTGTAAGTGCGTGTAAGTGTGTGTAAGTGCATGTAAGTGCGTGTAAGTGAATGTAAGTGTGTATAAGTGCGTGTAAGTGCGCATAAGGTTATGTAAGTTCGTGTAAGTGCGTGTAAGTACATGTAAGTGTGTGTAAGTGTGTATAAGTGTGGTTTAAGTTCGTGTAAGTACGTGTAAGTGCGTATAAGTACGTGTCAGTGCGTGTCAGTACGTGTAAGTGTGTGTAAGTGTAGTTTAAGTGCGTGTAATTTTGTGTAAGTTTGTGTAAGTGCGTGTACGTGCGTGTAAGTGCGCGTAAGTGCGTGTAAGTGTGTCTAAGTGCATCTAAGTGCATGTAAGTTTATGCAAGTACGTGTAAGTGTAGTTTAAGTTCGTATAAGTGTGTGTAAGTTCGTGTAAGTGCGTGTAAGTGCGTGTAAGTGTGTTTAAGTATGTGTAAGTGCGTGTAAGTGTGTGTAAGTACGTGTAAGTTCGTGTAAGTGCGTATAAGTGCGTGTAAGTGCGTGTAAGTGCGTGTAAGTGTGTGTAAGTACGTGTAAGTTCGTGTAAGTGCGTATAAGTGCGTGTAAGTGCGTGTAAGTACGCGTACATACGTGTAAGTACGTGTAAGTGCAAGAAAGTACGTGTAAGTACGTGTACATGCATGTAAGGATGTGTAAGTGCGTGTAAGTGCGTGTAATTGCGTGTAAGTGGGTGTAAGTGCGTGTAAGTGCAAGTAAGTACGTGTAAGTACGAATAAGTGTGTATTAGTGCATATAAGTGTGTATAAGTGCGTGTAAGCGCGTGTAAGTATGTGTAAGTATGTGTAAGTACGTGCAAGTACGTGTACGTTTGTATAAGTGCGTGTAAGTGCGTGTAAGTGCGTTTAAGTGTGTGTAAGTACGTGTAAGTGTGCTTTAAGTTCATGTAAGTGCGTGTAAGTGCGTATAAGTGCGTATAAGTGCGTGTAAGTGCATGTAAGTGCAGGTTAAGTGCCTGTAATTTTGTGTAAGTTCGTGTAAGTGTGTGTAAGTACGTGTAAGTGTGTGTAAGCATGTAAGTGCGTGTAAGTGCGTGTAAGTGCATGTAGGTACGTGTAGTTTTGTGCAAGTACATGTAAGTGCGTGTTAGTACATGTAAGTACGTGTAAGTGCGTGTAAGTGCGTGTAAGTACGTATAAGTGCATGTAAGTGCATGTAAGTACATGTAAGTGCATGTAAGTGCATCTAATTGTTTGTAAGTTTGTGCAAGTGCGTGTAAGTGCGTGTAAGTTTGTATAAGTGCGTGTAAGTACGTATAAGTGTGTGTAAGTGCGTGTAAGTGTTGTCACACACAATCCTGTCGTAGGTCCGCGGAAGAAGCAATCAGCGGAACAGGAGTCAGGGAGGCAAAGGATCCGCGCATGGTATGCTGGCTCCCGCGGATGCGGTTGAGCGAGGGGTAGGCGCGGATCCGGGAAAGCAGGAGGCAGGGCACCGGTGGAAGGGTCGCCGCAGAC
>SZWC01009634.1:18730-40834 GCA_023375785.1 Penium margaritaceum
TATAAGTGCGTGTAAGTACGTATAAGTGTGTGTAAGTGCGTGTAAGTGTTGTCACACACAATCCTGTCGTAGGTCCGCGGAAGAAGCAATCAGCGGAACAGGAGTCAGGGAGGCAAAGGATCCGCGCATGGTATGCTGGCTCCCGCGGATGCGGTTGAGCGAGGGGTAGGCGCGGATCCGGGAAAGCAGGAGGCAGGGCACCGGTGGAAGGGTCGCCGCAGACAAATGTTCGTTTGCACCGGTTCCTCTTGGCCAAAGTATTGGTGGCTAGGGGGAAAGCAGTGAAGGGGAATGCCGCGGTGTGAAGGAAACAGGGACAAGCCGAAGCATGATCCGCGGCCACTGACGAAGCGCAGGTCAAACTGCGGAGGAATCAAGCAATCTGAGGAGAAACGACCAATCAACACAAGCGACTAAGCATCAAGTACGGAGGAACCTCGGGAGACGCACCGCAGAAGACGAAGATTCAAGGAAGAACACGAAGAACCGCGTGTACGAACCGCGGTTGAAGAAAGTGACCAGTAGAGTAAGCGTGAGGGACGAGACCCGCGGTGCGTAGCCGCACCGCGTGGAGTTTGAGTAGGAGTAGGAGGATGTGAGGGATGAGACTGTCGGCGTGTAGAGATGCCGCGCGGAGTCCCGAGTAGAAAAGGGGCCTCACTAGCAGTAGAAAGATAGCAACCCAGACTTGCTTGTCTTCTAGAGCCTTCCATGTACTCCGCCATCAGCTTTATCAAAGTCATTAACATACTCACATTTCGGAGTTCCGCCCATTGCCCTCTTGCCTTCCGTAAACTCTTGGAGTCCCGTCCGCGGACTGTGGGAGTAGGCGCGTAAAGAACCAAAAGTCCGATTGAGGTGGGCTGCCGGCGGTGTCCCTTGCTTACACACGTCCGCGGAACTGGGTTCCGCGGAGAGGAGTCGGACACCACGAGGTGGTGGACTCCCGTGTGGGAAGAAGTGGAATGCGGAGCGTCATTCATCGGTGAGGTACCTACGTAGGTGTGAAACTGTGATCCGCAACATAGCTAATAGTTGGGATCTTCCTTTGTGGGTTGTCGCATTCCAGTAGTCCGCGGAGAAATACTTATCATAGGTTGCAGCCGCAGTAGTCCATGACTTGTGGTCCGCGGAGTGACATCTAGACTAAGGGTGATAGCCGCACCTTGCTGAGCACCTCTAGTCAACTCATAGTAGTATAAAGAGTGATCCGCGGGATTCCGCGGAGAGTTCCAATCCGCGGAAAGATCAAGGGAGCGGCAAAATTGGGGGTATCAGTGTCATGGTGCGGTGAGCGTGGAAAGTTCTTTGCTCTCTGTCAGCAGAACTGCACGTGCCTTTCAGATCAGTCGTTCATGTCGGCGGCTAGCTTCGTGCATCAGGACATTAGGCGCCGGCAGTAGCTGTCATCAGCGCGGAGCTTCCTGCCACGACGGGCTGCGACCTGTGCGGGAAGCCGAGATTCCTCACCTTTGTTGTCCCGTGCACCAGTCAGCTCCTCGCCGGGCTCTGACCCGCTCCCCCAACACGGACGAGTAACCGAGTGGTTGGAGCAGCTGCACTGGCGCCGCATTATGGATGCGCTCGCCGAACACGCGGAGGTAGAGAGTGTCCACAGTTCCGACAGCCATGGATCGGCCCAGCATCAACAAGGCCGTGGGGGGCAGCCAATCGTGCCACTTGGGGCGCAGTGGTTCTCCGATGCACCACCTTCCCTGCAGGAATCCTCCGGTGGTGGAGAGCTCGAGGTCTATCGCAGACTGTTGTATCGGCGTCGGGGCAGACAGCAGCAGCAGGACCCTGGCGGAACAGAGGTGCAGCACGTGCCCCCGCCAGCACACCCGCAACCCTTACCACTGAGCCCCGAGCATTCAAGGATTCCCGAAACACTAGCACCAGACGAGCAATGGATGTCGGCGCAGCAGCCGAGGATGAGACTCCTGAATCCTTCCCTTGGGATGCCTCGGGACACAAACCCGCCGCGGCAGCCGGCCGGGACAACCACGGGCGCTCTAACCGCGGAACCACCTGGGCCAGAACTACAGCCGCAGCAGATGGTTGTATCCGCACAACCCACAGGAGGCACGCAAATGGGGATGCCTATGCCAGTGCAGGCATCGGGAGTTGCGCAGCCATCGATGAACCAACTCACTATGGGTCAGACTCTCCCGACCATGGGAACAACCGCGGGAGCGCTCGCGTAGTTCCAAGCAATCAAAGTGGTCCAGCCACGGAGTTGTCCGCAGCAGCAGCAGACGGGGGGTGGACAGGCGAATGACGACGCAACGGCTCCTCGCATCACAGCCAATTCCGATCACTATGCCAACCGGAGCACCTTTGCAGCCACTTGCGACAGGTACACCACCATAGCAGCAGATGATGATGGGCACCGTGCAGGCGGCGGCCATGTCGCATCCGCCCATAGCGGGATCACGGCAGCCAGCGCATGTGCCACTGCAGTCCACGATGCGACTGGGAACAATGGCTGGGCCCTCCGCAGTCCCGCAGCTGCCACAACAGATGCCTCAGCCCGGCAGCGGAATCAATTACCAAGGGAACACGGCCCAGCCTCTGCCGACTGGGACCCAACCAACGAGTCAGCAGCAGCAAGCGATTGGAGGTGGAACACAGCTGATGACTATAACGCGACCTCCTACGGTAGTGCCGGTCCTATGGACGATCCAGACACAGCAACAAATGGGTCGGATGCCGGTGGGAATGGTGCCGCAGACGATTGCGCCCAACCTGACTGCGCAGCAAAACATGCCCATCTCCCAGCAGTTCCAACACAAATAGCCGGTGGGAACAATGACAGTTGGGGCACCTTCCCAGGCCTCGCTCCCAACACCACAACAAACTGCACAGAGCCACTTGAACCTGCCCCCACAGCTGCTGCAAGGGAATCCACACATGACCACCAGCGCTGGAGTTGCAGCTCCTCCCCATACCGCGGCCACAGCCCCACCGGTTCCGATGTACTGGGTATCGCAAACAGCAGTACCACCGGCACAGGGAACCCCAATGCTGCCGAGTGGGATGGCATTCTTCTCCACACCCTACACCAACTCCACAACCGCTCCCTCTTCCTGGTACATGCCTCTCCCTCCCACGCAAGCAAGTCTTCCCATGCCCGCGAGGCACCTCCAGATGCCGATCCATGCCAATGGATATTCCGCAGCTCTACCTGTTGCCTTCCCCCCGCCACATGCTGTGAGTGCATTGACGTCTAACCACAGCACCGTCCCGCAGCTGCAGTACATCCGTTCCGAGCCTGCCAACATTCCTCGGCTGGATTCTTTCAAAGGCGCCCCGGAGGAAGACCCTTGGGTCTGGCTCAAGCAAATCACCCTCTACACTAGCATCGGCCGGATTCCGCCGGACCTCTGCCTTGCCACCGCGGAACTCCACCTTCAGGGAGCAGTAGCGGATTGGTATAACGCACGAGCATCTTTTCCATCTATTGAGGACTTTGGCAACGCCCTCATAGAACGCTTTAAACATCTCACAAAGGAAGAAGCATTGCGGAAGATTGAGAAAGAGGTCATGCGCAAGGACGATGACATCTGTAGATTATTGGACCAGTTCCTGACATGGGCCTCAGTGGCCAAGAGTCCACAGGGGGAAGGATTGCCGTTGTGGGTTCTTCTGCAGAACCTCATCCGTGCCCTTCCAGACGAGATCAGTAGTCTCATGATCGCAGACCGCTACCCATCCCTGCAAGATGCGGTGCGGGACGCCACAGATATCTTCACCAGACAACGGTCGACTCGATAATACCAGGGCGCCGACGCCCACGCACCTTCATCCTCACCTGCTACACCTCCGCAGCAGCAGAAACCAAAAGCCTGTTACACGTGCCAAAGCCTGGAACACATCGCGCGAGACTGCCCTCACAAGAGACAAGCAGCTCCGCGCCCTGAACCAGCTTCTCAGGACCCCATGGTCCAGCAGTGGCAGCAGTATTAAAACCAGATGTGGCCCGGCCAACAGCAGCAGCATCCGCCACTGCAGCAGCAACAGCCACAGCCACTGAACCCGTCACCCACGGGACAGGACAAGGCGGCTCAGGGAGCGGGTCAGGGCCTTCTGCCAAATCCGTAGCAGAATCCCGCAGCCGGTGCTCGCAACGTGAAGCTAGGCTTGCCAATGGCAGAGGACGAAACCACCAAAGTGGTACCAACACCTGCGGAAGCAGAGCTCATCACACGTGCGCGACGGATCAAAATCCGTGGGTGGGATCTGCACGAAGCTGCGCAGTTACAGGACGATATGCGTCAACGAGCGAAAGCCGCTGAGGCCCAGCTACATGAAGCCATCACTGCCCGCTCCATGCGACCCCCAGAGAAGCGCCGCCAACCTAACCCCGCGCCTGCGGTAGCGGTTGCGACCAACTCACCTGCGTCTCGACCTATCCCCACCCCTACAGCAGATTTCGCTGATCCGGTCCACAAACTCTTCACCACCCCCATTGCCTCTGTCAACTTCTTTGACTTCCTTCCTCTTCATCCCGAACTGGCTCCGCGGCTCCGAGAGGAATTTGCTAGCGCCAATCATCGCCTCCAGGCTGTGGGCATCTCTCTTGCCTGCACCACTCCGCCCCATGGCATGCAGAACACCCGACGCGTTGTGGCAGAAATGCCACCCGCATTAACTACAGAAGAAATAGAATGGGGATGGGCACCTCAACCTTTGGAACTACCCCGACGTGACGACCGCCACTACGAAGTGGCCTGTTGTGTGATCTGGATCTGTGGCCGCAAGTTCTTGGCCATCATTGACACCGGGACAACCCACACTACTGTGGCCTTCCGCGTCCTCTGTCTCATTGGATGGGCAGACCGCGTCATCCCAACAAGGCGGCTGTTCAGTAACTGCGCGGGAGGACTCAATTACGGGGATGGTGAAGTCCAAGGCTTGCCCTTGCAGGTGGGCACCGTGCATGAACCAGTGGATGTCCAAGGGACCCAGGCGCGGACCTACGATGTTCTCCTGGGCATGGACTACCTCCTTCCACGACGTGGCAACCTCCTGTTTTCCTTGGGTGTCATGCAGCTTACATCCGCCACGGTCACGAAAGACTACGCTCTTGTCACTGTGGGTGACCGTGTCACGGTGCGAGTAGCCGAGGCCCCAGCCTTCTCACTTACTGATGCGGCACAGGAAGATGCTACCGCACGTTCCCTATGCAACCGGACACCGGTGGATGATATCTTGGATGCGAAACAGCTCCGTGTTGAGGAGTGGCATGAGCTTTCCGTGGAACATGCGGAAGCAGGGATGCGTACCACCCTTCTAGGGCTGTGGCAGCAAGGCGAGCATGCATTTGGACCAGGCCTTCCCCTGGATGAGGATGATGACTTCTACCCCATACGTGAGCAACTGCCATGTCCGCCGCCGCGGTGGGACCATATCCTTCACCCCCGTCTCTCACCATCCCAGAAGCAGGACTTCCGGGACTTGCTGGATTCTTTTGCTGATATCTTCGCTGGGTCTGCAACAGACCTTGGGGCGGTCAACGCCTCCCATGTCATCAACACCGGATCAGCTCCCGCGGTGAAACAGAAGGTCCGCCGAATTCTTCCTGACCAAGAGCAGATCATCAATGACGGTCTCGCAGGATTAAAGGCACAAGGCGTGATCGTGCCCATCGTCAGTCCCTGGCGCGCTAACTTGGTCATCGTTGGAAAGCCAGACGGCTCCAAATGCTTCTGTGTCGACTTCCGCGACCTCAATCGTGTCACCGAGGAAGACGCCTACCCCATGCCGCTGATCGTCGACATCCAGGAGCGTCAACAGGGGCGCGGATGGTTTGCAAAACTCGACGTCAAAGCAGCCTTCCACACCGTTCCCATGCACCCGAACTCCATTATCAAAACAGCCTTTGTCACCCCTGAAGGCCTCTACGCCGTCACCCGCATGCCATTCGGTCTCCGTAATGCCAGCGCCACGTTCCAGTGTGGCATGGACTCCACCCTCCGCGGCATTCCCAACGTGAGCTGCTACATCGATGATATCATGGTTGCCGCTCACAGCTTTGAGGACCTCTTCTCCTCCCTCTTCGCCGTCTTCACTGCACTCCGCGCTGCAAACCTTAAACTCAAGGCTGCCAAGTGTTCCATTGGTGCTGCGGAGATGGAATTCTTAGGCTTTGTCACGAGCGCGGACGGCATTAAAACCGACCCTGCGAAGATTTCCGCCGTTCAGGAATGGCGAGAACCCACTACTGCGGGACAGGTCAAAATCTTCTTAGGCTTCGTCTCCTTCTACCGCAAGTTCGTCCGCGACCACGCACGCATCATCCGCCCGCTTCAGCAGTTGACTCATCAGGACATCCCGTTTGAGTGGAGTCCGGAGTGTGCCGCTGCTTGGGCGGGAATCAAACACCGCCTGGTTACGGCACCCATGTTGGAGTTCCCTGACTTCAACCTTCCCTTCGCTATCACAACCGAGTGGTCGCGGGACGGCCTTGGTGCTGTACTGTCACAGTCGGTCCAGGAACCGGTTCAGCGGGTGATTGCATATGCTAGCCGCGCCCTCACTGATGGTGAGCGGAACTATCCACCAGTGAAAGGTGAGTGCTTGGCTGTGTTGTGGGCCCTCCAACACTTCCACGACTACATCAAGAATGGCAAGCCTTTCACGGTCCTGACGGATCACCAGGCGTTGCAGTGGCTGCTCACGACGCAAAACCATGAGGGTATCTTGGCTAAGTGGGCTCTCCTCTTGCAAGGCTACAACATGAAGTATCAGCCCGCGCTCGCTAGCCGCAACGCGGATGCCCTTAGCCGCCTTCCACGCGCGGATTGGCCACATCCCACGGACCCCGAAGACAACCTACAAGAGTCTCTCCGCGCAGACGCCTCCCCACCCACGGATGCTGAGCCCCAGTGGGAGGGTGTTGCTCGTGAGTTCACGGAGGAAGAATCCGCGGTTGCATACCAACTTCTATCCGAACTGGAGCCTGCTGAATGGTTGGGCACCGCGGAGACCCTCCCTGCTCTCACCGATACTAGTCTTCAGCTTGCCCGCCGCTTCAACCCTGACATCCGCGGCTGGACGTTGGAGGACGTCGCAGCACACATTCCCTCTCAGCCGTCGTCCCGCCGCACTCCCACAACCGCACCGGTGGCCATCGCTTCTTCTTCAACGACCCCTCCACCCACTGCCTCCCTTCTTCTTGACACGCGGCACACCCTCTCCTTGGTCGATTTCCTTCTCCATTCCCCCACATTTGCGGAACGACTCCAGGCGCTCTTTTCATCCTACAACCCCTCCATCTTCCCTGTCGGCATCAGCCTCTCTTGCACCCTCACTCGTGATACAGGGGTCTGCATGGTGGCCCATACAATTGTCACAACACATTCCCGCATCCGGGAGGAGGCTTGCCAAGCATCATGCACGTGGACCCCCACACCGCTGACCAACGGTCCACCACCGCCAACCGACATCCACGTGGCATGGTGTTACGTGTGGGTGTGTGGCCGTAAGTTCGTGGCCATCGTGGACACCGGCGCCACCCATACTACACTCGCGCTGCGGATGGCCTGCACCTTGCGTCTTGATCACCTCATCGTTCCCACTGGACTCCGCTTCTCCATCTCCACCGGAGCCATTGATGCACCCATTGGACAGATCAAGGCCCTGCCTATCCAGGTAGCCAACGTGCATGCACCACATACCGTGCAGGTATGTGCCGTCCGCACATATGACATGCTCCAGGCGGCCGACTGGCTCGCGCCGCGCCAGGCGGATGTATTGCTCAGAGCGGGCATTCTCAGTCTCATTTCTGCAGCCAGTATTCAATCGTTCACCCCGCTCTTCACTTCGGCTTGACCACTCTCCGTCCTTCCCCCTATGGTCCTCACGCCGCCCGCTCTGGCACCCAGTTCACCCGTCGTGTTACGCGCAATACCAACAACACCCGCGGAACAGCATCAACCATGGCTCGCCCTTCTGGCACGGGGTCCGCGCCCTCGAACCGGGGGGGGGGGTGAGCGTACCACGAGACGGACCTTTCGACGACAACCCACGGGCCGTGTTACAACGAGTGCAAGACGATCTGCGTCACCAGCGGTAGCGGCATCGGGTGCAACCCCAGGAGCACCTCCAGCATCAGGCCTGTCCGCGGCAGGAGTAGCATCACCTGGAGCCCCTCCGGGCCCGACTCCTGCGGCAACAGCATGAGCGGCGACATCTGAGGCCTCGCCGACACCAGGCCCTCCCGCGGCACCAGAAGCCTCAGCGGCATTCGAAGCAGCAACACTATCCGGACTTCCGGCAACAAGCCATTCCGTGGCAAAAAAATGAGACAGCATCTCCTGGGGCACCCCCGGCACCAATCCTTACCGCAGCAATGGCAGCATCGCCCAGCACGCCTCCGCCATCTGGTCCGACTGCATCCCCGGTGGTGATGACAGTTGCGGGAACACCGCCACCGTCCGGCCCATCTGCACCAACCGCGCATTCCTCCTCTCCACCGGCCTCACACGGAACCCTACGCCCCTTACTCAGCGCCGGCACAACCATGGAGGGCGCACGGACACGTCTGGAGGAAAGCTCTGGGGACAGTGGAGATCATCCCAATACTGATTACCTGCTGGACGTGGTGAGCAGCGTGATCATCCACGTACTCGACGAACTCCCGGAGGCAGTCCGCGCAAACCTGGGGGACTCCTTCTTCAACCCCGCCTGGCAGGTGGCGCTGAAGGGCGCGGCCAAGACTGCCCTCGCTTTAGGGTCGCAGGCACGACAAGTACAGCTGCTGGAAACGGCGGGGGCCGAGCGTCTCCTCTTGGTGCTCCGCGACCTCCTCAACCTCCGTCCAGCGCAGGCCATTGCGGGTGTGGCAACGCTCCTGGACACGCGCAATGTGGATGCCGCCTGCGAATGGTGGCTCCTGGTCCGCCGTGACCAAACCGCGGATCCCACACGCCGCTATGTGCATCTACTTCACGAGCGTGCCCGGGCACTCACAATATACCACGCCGCCCGCATGCCGGCAGGAACAATGGAGGTACCGGACCGCAAGGCAACAGCGGAACTCTGGAGGTGGGGCTACCTATTTGGGCTTACCTTCCGCAGGTGGGGACTGTAGTACACAATAGCAGAGCTGGCAACCTTCTCCGCGGCAGCACAGCAGGATGAGCATTGGTTCACCGCCATCGCCAACGCCTGGCGGCTAACTCAAGACAATGCCACGCGCCAGCGGGCCGTGACGGAGGTAGCGGAAGGGTTATGGAAATCCCTTCAGGGAACTCGCACAGCACTAACAGAAGAAGCAGTACGTCACTGGGCCCGTGAACAGTCAACGTGTGCCGCGAGGAAAAGAACCGCACCCACAGTGAAACCAAAGAGGCGCAAGAGTATCTCCGTGACTCCTCGGAGCTCACCAGCATGAGGGAACGACTGCGGGTACTTTGGCAGAAGATGGCGGAAGAACGGAGGCGGAAGGAGGAAGCTGCAGCGGAACAAAAGGTGGTGCAGGAGGTAGAAGCTGTGATAGAAGCAGTAGTTGCAGCCGCGGAACGCGACGTAGGAGTGGACATAACAGGACAAGAGGTGAAAACCGCTCCGGAGGAAGAGGCAGCAGGCGCAGGACAGGCGGTAACCGCGGCAAAACAAGCAACAGAGGCACAAACAGCAGCGCGGCAGAAGGAGTCACAAGGGGAAAGCAGGAATCAAGATCAGGACGTGGTCGCCAAAGCGGCGGCGGCCAGTGGAGGAGCGCGGAAGAACACCCCACAACTGACTCTGTCCCCGGCTCTACTCGACAGAAGAGCCAAACTCCAGCGTGCCGCCAGAAGAGCTACAGCATTCGCGGCTTCCCGGGGGCAGGCGGTCCCAGCTCACGCGGCGCCAATCAGCCGGGAGGCTGAGCCGCAAAAGGATTCCGCCGCAAAGAAACAGACACCGTCCGCGGAGACCACACCAACATCGCACCGCANGCGGCGGCCAGAGGAGGAGCGCGGAAGAACACCCCACAACTGACTCTGTCCCCGGCTCTACTCGACAGAAGAGCCAAACTCCAGCGTGCCGCCAGAAGAGCTACAGCATTCGCGGCTTCCCGGGGGCAGGCGGTCCCAGCTCACGCGGCGCCAATCAGCCGGGAGGCTGAGCCGCAAAAGGATTCCGCCGCAATGAAACAAACTCTGTCCGCGGAGACCACACCAACATCGCACCGCAAGGAAAAAGAGAAGCGAGCCATTGAGGACAGCTCCACAACCATCACCCCCGCCAAGCGCAGTAAACAAACCCTCCCCACCCCATGAATGGGTCAACCCGTCGACTTGGAACAGCTTGCGCAGGTTCAGCGGAGCGTCGCTCAGGCAATGGAGCTGCTCTGGGAAGTGTCCCGCAACGTACCATTGCCGGCTGGATCAGTCCCGGCGCAACTTCGACCCCTCATGGGGGGCACGGGTGCCACACCACAACACAAGCAGGGGATTGAAGAGGGTGCCGCGGTGAGAATGGTGAAGCGGAAGGCAGGAGGGGTAGTGATCTCAGAACTCAGCGAGTCACCATCACCTTATGAAGATCAACCCATCATGAAGGGACGAGGCCTGCTGCAACTCCCCGAGGCAGCCTGAGAACAGAAGGGAGAACCAGAGGCAGGAGAGGTCCGCGGAGCACGAGGCTGGTGGTTTGGAGCGGTTCCAGAAACAACGCTGCGAAGCCAGTGGGATGAAGGGGAACTCCGCGCGGTAGGGATCCTGCGCATCTTCCCCGCCCCAGACAGCTGGGACAAGGAGCCCCTCGTCTATGACGAGAAAAACCAACGGCGTCTGCAGACGATGAAGGAAGAACAAGACGCGAGGCGGGCCCAAGGGCTGCCAGCGTTGGAAAAGGAAAAGAAGAAGAAGAAGGGAGAAGCCTCCGCGGGAAAGGTGTTGAAGGAGAAGCCCGCCGAGACACAGGACTGGAGCATCTGGCAAGCCGCGCACATCCTGCTCCGCGCCACAACCAGGGAACAACAGAAAGAGGAGGCGGACAAGGTGTATAAGGCCCTGGGGGCGCGGATGGGGGTGGAATATGACAGGAGGAAGAAAGACGATCTCGCCCATACCTGCGAACACTATGCGTGGGAAGGTGGCCGTCTGTGGCGGACCAAGCCAGAGGTCCTCTGGGTGCCCCCACCCACCTTGCAACGCGCAGTGGTTGAGGCATACCATCGACACCACCACACTGGCGTCCAGGCTCTCAAGGAGTGTCTCACCCCCATCCTGCACATACCAAACCTCCTAGCAATGGTGAAAGACGTGGTACAACACTGTGCTCCATGTGAACGCCACCGCAAATTAACGCCGCGGGACATGCCGCTCTTCCTACCTTCCCCCATCGGCAAGCCGTTAGAACGCATCATCATCGACTTCCACGGACCTCGCCCTCGCCGCGCCCAAGGAGAGCAGTACTAGATTGCACCGATGGATCATTTCACCAAGTACATGTGGGTCCAGGCTGTTCCCGACAAATCCTCAAAGCGCGCGGCACGCTTCATCACGGAAGAGGTGTTCTACAAGTTTGGAGGATGTCGCGTGGTGCATAGTGACAACGGCACTGAATTTGCAGGAGCGTTCCGTGAAGAGCTCGCGGAATGGGGAGTGCAGCATGTGCATTCTGGACGGTACCGACCCCAATCCCAGGGCCAGGTCGAGCGGCTACACGAGATCTTGAAGCGAGCAGTGGCCACCGCAGAGGCCACAGACTGGGGGGAGACCCTCAAGAAGACTGCTCACTTCATCAACATCACCCCTAGCCACGCCACCACATTTTCGCCTCACGCCCCTCTCTTCGGGCAGCCTCCGCGCGCGGCACTTGGCATGCCGCAGCCTCCACTACTGCTGCCATTGGACCCCGAGCAGCAGCAAGAAGGAGGCTCAGAGAAGGAGCGAGAGCTGGCAAGGGACAAAGAAGTGCAGGAATGGTACCGATTGGGATGCCAGAAAACCGCCGCAGTGAGGGCAGAGGCACGTCTCAGGGCATCGGTTTCAGCTTGGCGCGGATATGATGTTGCCAACCGACGCCTCAACCATGGGGCGATTGAGGAAGGGAACCTGGTCTACCTCCGCCCCTTCCCCGGTGCAGGGCGTGAACCAGAAGAGGCGCGGCAGGTGTATCGCGTGGCCGCTGTGGACGCGGGACGAGTGTGGTTGGAAGGGCCAGATGGGTTCAGTGAGCGGAGCTATCCTGCAACAGAGTTCGTTTTGCTACCCCCGGCTTGGCAGACGCACATACCCGGCACAGGTGGAGAACTCCCTCCGCTGGAGGCGCGCACGGGATCAAGGGGATGGCGAGCGGAGGAGGTGCTGGAACAATGCGAGGCCCAGGTGTCGGAGCAGGAGGAAGTGTGGAGCTAGGAACCTCCTGAGGAACCAACGGACGGCTCTGATGTGCAGGAGGTCTCCGCAAAAGAAAGATGCGCGGTGAGCGAGCAGCAGGAGCAACAGGAGCCGCAGGAACAACAGGAGCAACCAGAACAACAGCAATCAAGATCACAACAGACGGACAGCATAGAGATAACCCCACAAGGAGTTGCTGATGCTCCGCGGAAGAACGTCCCCATGAGCCCCCGCGCCCTGGCTGCCTATACGGGGCCCTGCGCTGTCTGCGGGGAGAACCTGCCCGAGGAGAAGCTCCTGAAAGTCATCTGCCGCGTCTGTGACCAGCCCGTGCATCAGGGGTTGGCCAAGAGCTGTATTGGTTGGAACCGCACCTGTCTGCGGTGCATGAGTGAAGACAAAGGGGAAGAAGCGGAGCAGAAAGAGAAAGGCGGCGAAGCCGGCCCAGGTCCCGGCAGCGGAGCCGGCCCAGGCTCTGAGGGAGGAGAGGCGCGAGGAGGATGGGACCCTGATGAGGAAGAGGAGGAGGATGCAGCAGGGAAGCGGCAAGGGCCACGCACAGTGACGGAAGCCACCATGTGGCATTGGCAATAGGTAGGTCGGATGGCAGCGGCGGAGCAGGCCCAGAAGGAGAAGACACGCCAGACGTGTGCACAATGTGGGCACCGCTGGGGCAGACGGGTGCATGACTGTGAGGGATGCCACCGAAGAATATGCGACGAATGCCTGGAGCAGCCGTGGAATGCGAAAAGGGAACGGAGTGGGCCAAGGAAGTGCCGGAGGTGCCGCCAAGAAATCGAACGAGAACTCGGGATCCGGAAGCCGACGCGTATCACCGCAGAAGGAGAGGAGGTCGACTCAGAGGAAGAGGATGAACAGGACCTGCCCGCACCTACCGCATAAAACTACCCCACATGCATAAAGGCTATCCGCACAGGGGAACGCTGCACCAACTGTGGACGAATGGCTCATCAAAGCTGCTTGGTGACGGGCAGCTCGATATGGGCCGGACAATGCCAGAGGTGTGTGGGAGTGGAAATCGTGGAAGCAGGGGCCTCACTAACCTACGCTACTGACACTCTGGCCCCACTCTGCGAAGGATGTGAAACAGAACTGACCGAGTTCGGCAAACCCTACGGCATGTGTCGAACCATGTGCCACCTACGGTGTGGCAAACGCGGGAAGGAGGGCATCTGGACCTGAAGCAACTCCCGCAACAAGCCGCGGAGGATGAAGTGGAAGTTCTCCAACAAGCACCTCTATACAGGAGACAATTGCCTTCGCCGGCTTGAGGGGACAGTCTACCGGTGCGAACACTGCGGTGACCTGGCACATGAGTCCTGCGTCAAAGAGGTACAACGGAGCAGCGAAGGCAAGCGGATATACCGATGTTCAAGCTGCCAAAAATATGAGCGCGCGCCACACTGCTCCTCTTGCAAGCACTTGGTCAGTGCGCCCACAATCGGAGCGCGGTGTGAGGGATGCCGGCTATTTGTCCATGATGAATGCGCGGTGAAGCTCAAGCGGAGGGGAGGAGCGGTGGAGAGATACTGCAGGCCGTGCCAGGAGCGGGGTCGCCCCAAGCCCCACAAGTACTTCACGCAGAAGGCACGCTGAGAGACTCTGGGACAGAGTCTAAAAAATGAGAGGGTTGGGGGGCATCAGTGTCACACACAATCCTGCCGTAGCTTCGCGGAAGAAGCAATCGGCGGAAGAGGAGTCAGGGAGGCAAAGGATCCGCGCATGGTTTGCTGGCTCTCGCGGATGCGGTTGAGCGAGGGGTAGGCGCGGATACGGGAAAGCAGGGGGTAGGGCACCGGTGGAAGGGTCGCCGCAGACGAATGTTCATTTGCACCGGTTCCTCTCGGCCAAAGTATTGGTGGCTAGGCGGGAAGCAGTGAAGGGAAATGCCGCGGTGCGAAGGAAACAGGGACAAGCCGAAGCATGATCCGTGGCCACTGACAAAGCGCAGGTCGAACTACGGAGAAATCAAGCAATCAGAGGAGAAACGACCAATCAACACAAGCGAATAAGCATCAATTACGGAGGAACCTCGGGAGATGCACCGCAGAAGACGAAGATTCAAGGAAGAACATGAAGAACCGCGTGTACGAACCGCGGTTGAAGAAAGTGACCAGTAGAGTAAGCGTGTGGGACGAGACCCGCGGTGCATAGCCGCACCGCGTGGAGTCCGAGTAGGAGTAGGAGGATGTGAGGGATGAGACCGTCGGCGTGTAGAGACGCCGCGCAGAGTCCCAAGTAGAAAAGGGGCCTCACTTGCAGTAGAAAGATAGCAACTCAGACTTGCATGTCTTCCAAAGCCTTCCATGTACTCCGCCATCAGCTTTATCAAAGTCATTAACCTACTCACATTTCGGAGTTCCGCCCATTGCCCTCTTGCCTTCCGTAAACTATTGGAGTCCCGTCTGCGGACTATGGGAGTAGGCGCGTAAAGAACCAAAAGTCCGATTGAGGTGGGCTGCCGGCGGTGTCCCTTGCTTACACACGTCCGCGGAACTGGGTTCCGCGGAGAGGAGTCGGACCCCACGAGGTGGTGGACTCCCGTGTGGGAAGAAGTGGAACGCGGGGCGTCATTCATCGGTGAGGTACCTACGCAGGTGTGAAACTGTGATCCGCAACATAGCTAATAGTTGGGATCTTCCTTTGTGGGTTGTCGCATTCGAGTAGTCTGCGGAGAAATACTTATCATAGGGTGCAGCCGCAGTAGTCCATGACTTGTGGCCCGCGGAGTGACCTCTAGACTAAGGGTGATAGCCGCACCTTGCTGAGCACCTCTAGTCAACTCATAGTAGTAGAAAGAGTGATCCGCGGGGTTCCGCGGAGAGTTCCAATCCGCGGAAAGATCAAGGGAGCGGCTAAATTGGGGGCATCAAGTGTGTAGAAGTACATGTAAGTGTGTGCATTTGTGTATAAGTATGTGTAAGTACGTGTAAGTGCGTGTACATGCGTGTAAGTTTGTGTAAGTACGTCTTAGTGCGTGTACGTTCATGTAGGTGCGTGTAAGTGCCTGTAAGTGCGTGCAAGTGCGTGTAAGGTGCGTGTAAGTTCGTTTAAGTGTGTGTAAATGGATGTAAGTGTGTGTAAGTGCATGTAAGTGCGTGTAACTGTGTGTAAGTTTGTGTATGTGTGTGTAAGTGCATGTAAGTGTGCGCAAGCACGTGTAAGTACGTGTAAGTGGTTGTATGTGCGTGTAAGTGCGTGTAAGTGCATGTAAGTGTGTGTAATTTCGTACAAGTGCATGCAAGTACGTGTAAGTACATGCAAGTGCGTGTAAGTGCATGTAAGTGCGCGTAAGTGCGTGTAAGTGCGTGTAAGTTCGTGTAAGTGCTTGTAAGTGTGTGTAAGTACATGTAAGTGCGTGTAAGTACGTCTTAGTGCGTGTACGTTCATGTAGGTGCGTGTAAGTGCCTGTAAGTGCGTGCAAGTGCGTGTAAGGTGCGTGTAAGTTCGTTTAAGTGTGTGTAAATGGGTGTAAGTGCGTGTAAGTGCATGTAAGTGCGTGTAAGTGTGTGTAAGTTTGTGTATGTGTGTGTAAGTGCATGTAAGTGTGCGTAAGTACGTGTAAGTACGTGTAAGTGCTTGTATGTGCGTGTAAGTGCGTGTAAGTGCATGCAAGTACGTGTAAGTACATGCAAGTGCGTGTAAGTGCATGTAAGTGCGCGTAAGTGCGTGTAAGTGCGTGTAAGTTCGTGTAAGTGCTTGTAAGTGTGTGTAAGTACATGTAAGTGCGTGTAAGTACGTGTAAGTGTGTCTAAGTGCATGTAAGTGCAAGTGTGTGTAAGTGTGTGTAAATGTGTGTAAGTGCGTGTATGTGCGTGTAAGTACGTGTACATCTGTGTAAGTGCTTGTAACTGTGTGTAAGTGTGCATAAGTGTGTATAAGTGCGTGTAAGTGTGGTTTAAGTTCGTGTAAGTGTGTGTAAGTGCGTGTCAGTGCGTGTAAGTGCGGTTTAAGTACGTGTAATATTGTGTAAGTTCGTGTAAGTGTGTGTAAGTGCGTGTAAGTGCGTGTAAGTGCATGTAAGTGTGTGTAAGTGTGTATAAGTGCATGTAAGTGCGTGTAAGTGCATGTAAGTACGTGTAAGTGCATGTAAGTATGTGTAAGTGCATGTAAGTGCGTGTAAGTATGTGTAAGTGTGTGTAGGTGCGTGTAAGTGCATGTAAGTGCATGTAAGTGTGTTCAAGTGCGTGTACGTTTGTGTATGTGCATGAAAGTATGTGAAAGTATGTGTAAGTATGTGTAAGTGCGTGTAAGTGCGTATAAGTGCGTGTAAGTGCATATAAGTGCGTATAAGTACGTTTAAGTGCGTCTAAGTGCGTGTAAGTGCGTGTGAGTACATGTAACTGTGTGTAAGTATGTATCAGTACGTGTAAGTGCGTGTAAGTGCGGTTTAAGTGCGTGTAAGTTCGTGTAAGCTCTTTGTGTAAGTGCGTGTAAGTACGTGTAAGTGCGTGTAAGTGCGTGTAAGTTCGTGTAAGTGTGTGTAAGTGCGTATAAGTGCATGTAAGTGTGTGTAAGTACGTGTAAGTGCGTTTAAGTGCGAGTAAGTATGTATTAGTAAGTGTGTGTGTGTGTAAAAGCGTGAAAGTGTGTGTAAGTGCGTGTAAGTGCGTGTAAGTACGTGTAAGTATTTGTAAGTGCGTGCAAGTGCGTATAAGTACGTGCAAGTGTATGTAAGTATGTGTAAGTGCGTGTAGGTGCGTGTAAGTACGTGTAGGTACATGTAAGTGCGTGTAAGTGCGTATAAGTGCGTGTAAGTGTGTGTAAGTATGTGTAAGTGTGTATAAGTATGTGTAAGTGTGTGTAAGTGTGTGTAAGTACGTACAAGTACGTGTAAGTTCATGTGAGTGCGTGAAAGAACGTTTAAGTGTGACTAAGTACGTGTAAGTGCGTATAAGTGTGTGTAAGTGCGTATAAGTGCATGTAAGTGTGTGTAAGTGCATGTAGGTACGTGTAAGTACGTTTAAGTACGTGTTAGTGGGTGTAAGTACGTGTAAGTGCGTATAAGAGCGTGTAAGTGCGTACAAGTACATATAAGTGTGTGTAAGTGCTTGTAAGTATGTGTAAGTGCGTGTAAGTACGTATAAGTGCATGTGAGTGCATGTAAGTGCGTGTAAGTACACGTAAGTTTGTGTAAGTACGTGTAAGTTTGTGTAAGTGCGTGAAAGTGCGTGTAAGTGCATATAAGTAGGTATAAATGTGTGTACGTTTGTGTGAGTGCAAGTAAGTGCGTGTAAGTACGTGTACGTTTGTGTAAGTGCGTGTAAGTACGTGTAAGTGCGGTTTAAGTGGGTGTAATTTTGTGTAGGTTCATGGAAATGCGTGTAGATACGTTTAAGTGTGTGTAAGTACGTATAAGTATGTATAAGTGCGTGTAAGTGCATGTAAGTGCGTGTAAGTGCATGTAAGTGCTTGTAAGCACGTGTAAGTGCGTGTAAGTGTGTGTAAGTGTGTATAACTTTGTTTAAGTGTGTCTAAGTGCATGTAAGTAGGTGTAAGTGCGTGTAAGTACATGTAAGTGCGTGTAATTGTGTGTAAGTGCATGTAAGTACGTGTAAGTATGTGTAAGTGTGTGTAAGTACGTGTAAGTGCATATAAGTGTGTGTAAGTGTGTGTACGTTCTTGTAAGTATGTGTAAGTGTGTGTAAGTGCGTGTAACTATGTATACGTGCGTGTAAGTGTGTGTAAGTATGTGTAAGTGCGTGTAAGTGCGTGTAAGTACGTGTAAGTTTTGTCAGGAAAAGGAGGGCCCTGGAATAGGCAGAGGAGCAGGTGGTGAGGAAGTAGCCAGGAAGGAGCGGAAGGCTAACGGAGGATGACGTCACAGTACCACCAGAAGTATACCGACAGGGGAGAACTGCGCGAGGAGCGAGAGCGACGAAGCGCTGATCATGAGCAATCAAGAGAGACACTGATAGTAAGGAAGCGAGGCTGATAGGCGAAGCGCGTTGATGCCGGGTACTGCGGTTCGGGTTCCTTGGAGGATGGATCCTTCAAAGAGTGTGAAATACAGGTTTTGATTAGGCAACAGCTTGGAACTGATGGATAACTAAGCGGAGTCAATGATTACTGTAATGAAGGCAAGGGAGCGAGAAACGGCAATCGAGTGGAGGCAAACGATGAAGGATATTGAAGAGGCAATGACTGAGGAATGAATAACTGCGGCAATTGGGTACATGGATCCTATTGCTATTAGTGCTAGTCTAGGAGCTAGGTTACGAGTGTCTACACCCATCAGGGTGGATGGTGCGAGACATGAAGCCGGAGCCGCCATTGTGCTGTTGCTGCGGCTGTTGTGTCTGTGCGGTGGGAGGAAGCCATGCGGCTCCACTTCGTCTTATGGTTTTGGGAGTTCTCACATGTTAGGCGGGGAACGTGCTTCTTCTCTCGATCCTTGGATGTTGCCACGGAGAACAGACCGGGGAGCAGGATTCCTGTCGGCAGATCTTGCTTGCCGATACGTGGTGTCGGGGTTCCGTTGGCGTTGGACGTGGTGTGTTTGGACGGCTGGATGATCAGACCAGATGAATCTGATTGGTTATGCCTTCCGAGCCGTTTGGGCAGCAGGACTTGGGAGGTGAACCGGGTTCCGTCTGACTTTTCCTTTTCCCGTTGGGTGAACTCTCTAGATACGATTGAGTTATACCAGGGTGACCTTGGCAGAGCCGTGTGGTTCTTGATGTACATTCGGACAGCCCCCTTCAAGAGCACACGGCTTACAAGAAAGAGACCAAGGATTGTCTTCAATTGCTTTTCAGCAGCCCAGTGATGATGTGGAGTTTGAGTGATAGCAGGTTGCGCAGTTTGGAGAATCTGAAAGGGAGGAGCTGTTGAACTGGTGGAGCCTTGTGTCCATGCTGTTAAAGATTGTTCGCGTAGGTGCGACGGAGGGATTGAGTAAGAGGCAGGCTTAGTGGAAGGGTGATAGCATAGTGACAGCAGTTGGGTGGTGGTGATGGGATCCCGGACGGGCAACGGTTACGGAGGTGTGATGCTTCGCAGAGATGGGGGAAGGAGAAAGGACTCAAGGGATGTTGTCAGAGAAGTTTGTTCTGGTAGCAGGTATGTCATCAATGCGGAGAGTTTGATTGCATAGAGGTTGAGGGATGATAGCCAGATGGACTCGGGTTGAGAAACGGGAGAGGTTGTACTTGGAGGTTCCGTAGGTGATGGATAAATTGATGATGACTCCGGTGGGATCTCAGAGATTTCAGCTGCTAGTTTTTCAAGAGCGTTTGGAGGCAGGTGAGAAGTCGTCTGATATCTACAGGGCAGGTTTACTGAGAGAGGAGGAGCAATGCAGGTGTTTGAGTGAAATGTGTCAACATGTGATGACGGAGAAGGGCATGTTGTTTGAGAAAAACCAGGTGGAACTGCAGGAGCAGGTGCTGGTGATGTCATATCAGTTGGGGAAGTACAGGCTCTTGGTAGAGCGGGTGTTGGTGTGGACTGGAGGCTGTCAGCTGGTAGTGAAGCGGGAGCATTGGAGGATGCAGGTCTCTCACAGGAGTCTTTGGGATTGAGGATGGTGGAGGGAGTTGCAGCAGTCATGGTTGAGGTGTTTTTGAGCAGCAGTGCTCGTTTTTGTGGCGGGATGTAGCGATCTGTTGTCTTGGTGACAGAAGGTGATTGTGATGCTGATTTATTTGCGAGGGGAAGCCTGACTTGTGATGGTGGAGGCGTGAGGGTAGAGTGAACGTTGGGCTGCTGCGTGGTGATTCCTCCAATGGAGGTACCGTAGTTGCGAAGCATGAACTCGTTTAGCTCTTTGCGAGAGAAGATTGGAGTGTCGGAAAAGAGAAGAAGACCCATAGTGGCGGTAGGGTCAGGAACTTCAGTTGAGGGGTCGTCTTGAGGCGAGGGAAATGGTTCATCAGGATAGAGGTCATCATCGAAGTAGTAGTCTAGGTAATCGTCCTAGAAGGGAGGAAGGACATCTGAAGGAGATGGAGTGTATTCGAAGGTCATGATATTGCTGGCATCGTTTTCTGATGAAGGTGTGGTTGTTGAGGTGATGGTTTCCCACGAGGAAGAGGGTGTCACAAGTGCAGGAGGGGTTTGGCTGGATGATGCGAATGATCGACTTTTCCTGGTAGTTGCTTGTTTGGGCAGGGGCACCAGAAGGAATCCAACAACCAGAAGAAGTGCCATGATTCCAGAGCAGATGAGTTCAAGAGTGAGGCTGTAGTTGAGGCGAGGGATATAACCGATGAGGGCTGCGATTCCGAAGAGGAGGCATCCAAGCGCCTCCTCTGTGTCTTGAGAGAATCTCATGATGAAGGATGGCAGAGTTATAGTGAATGAGGAGGGATATCATTACTGTTGCGGGAGTTTTGATTCTACTGGTGCTGGGAAGGCGGTGACTGCTGCTGCTTGTTTTGTTGTGCGTAGCACCGCTACTGAGCCGTGCCCATACACGGTTCAAGAGTGGTGGTGACACACTGGCTGGAGCAGGAGGAGGCTTCGTGTGTGGGAAGCAGGTGTTGCTGCTGCGGAGGAGATGATAGTTGTTGAATGACCAGGGTGCGACGGAGTGATGGGCTTCGAGCGACAGGAGGCGATGAGCTTTGGCTGAAGTTGACTGCAGTGTCTTGAGCGCTNTGCGGGAGTTTTGATTCTGCTGGTGCTGGGAAGGCGGTGACTGCTGCTGCTTGTTTTGTTGTGCGTAGCACCGCTACTGAGCCGTGCCCATACACGGTTCAAGAGTGGTGGTGACACACTGGCTGGAGCAGGAGGAGGCTTCGTGTGTGGGAAGCAGGTGTTGCTGCTGCGGAGGAGATGATAGTTGTTGAATGACCAGGGTGCGACGGAGTGATGGGCTTCGAGCGACAGGAGGCGATGAGCTTTGGCTGAAGTTGACTGCAGTGTCTTGAGCGCTGCACCCATAGACAACGTTGAGGATACTGCAGGTCGTTGACGAGCGAAGTGACAGCGGTGCGGCTGGCTTGCGCGGCTCGACGTGGCGGTCTGGGCGTCAGCAAGGAAGGCGGAGGTGATGATGGCGCCAGAGTCTTTCTCTGGGCTCTGATACCATGTGAGGAAAATGAGGGCACTGGAATAGGCAGAGGAGCAGGTGGTGAGGAAGTAGCCAGGAAGGAGCAGAAGGTTGACGGAGGATGACGTCACAGTAGCACTAGAAGTATAAGGACAGGGGAGAACAGCGCGAGGAGCGAGAGCAACGAAGCGCTGATCATGAGCAATCAAGAGAGACACTGATAGTGAGGAAGCGAGGCTGATAGCCGAAGCGCGTTGATGCCGGGTTCTGCGGTTCGGGTTCCTTGTAGGATGGATCATTCAAGGAGTGTGAAATACAGGCGATGATTAAACAACAGCTTGGAACTGATGCATAACTGAGCGGAGTCAATGATTAGTGTGATGAAGGCAACGGAGCTAGAAACGGCAATCGAGCGGAGGCAATCGATGAAGGATATTGAAGAGGCAATGACTGAGGAATGAATAACTGAGGCAATTGGGTTCATGGATCCTATTGCTATTAGTACTAGTCTAGGGAGCTAGGTTACAAGTTTCTACACCCATCAGGGTGGATGGTGTGAGACGTGAAGCCGGAGCCGCCATTGTGCTGTTGCTGCGGCTCCTGTGTCTGTGCGGTGCGAGGAAGCGATGCGGCTCCACTTCGTCTTATGGTTTTGGGAGTTCTCCCATGTTAGGTGGGGAACGTGCTTCTTCTCTCGATCCTTGGATGTTGCCACGGAGAACAGACCGGGGAGCAGGATTCCTGTCGGCAGAT
>SZWC01009634.1:40858-58557 GCA_023375785.1 Penium margaritaceum
GAGGAATGAATAACTGAGGCAATTGGGTTCATGGATCCTATTGCTATTAGTACTAGTCTAGGGAGCTAGGTTACAAGTTTCTACACCCATCAGGGTGGATGGTGTGAGACGTGAAGCCGGAGCCGCCATTGTGCTGTTGCTGCGGCTCCTGTGTCTGTGCGGTGCGAGGAAGCGATGCGGCTCCACTTCGTCTTATGGTTTTGGGAGTTCTCCCATGTTAGGTGGGGAACGTGCTTCTTCTCTCGATCCTTGGGTGTTGCCACGGAGAACAAACCGGGGAGCAGGATTCCTGTCGGCAGATCTTGCTTGCCGATACGTGGTGTCGGGGTTCCGTTGGCGTTGGACGTGGTGTGTTTGGACGGCCGGGTGATCAGACCAGATGAATCTGATTGGTTATGCCTTCCGAGCCGTTTGGGCAGCAGGACTTGGGAGGTGAACCGGGTTCCGTCTGACTTTTCCTTTTCCCGTTGGGTGAACTCTCCAGATACGATTGAGTTACACCAGGGCGACCTTGGCAGAGCCGTGTGGTTCTTGATGTAGATTCCGACAAGTTTGTGTAAGTGCGTGTACGTTTGTGTAAGTGTGTGTAAGTGCCTATAAGTGCGTGTAAGTACGTGTAAGTGCGTGTAAATACGTGTGAGTGCATGTAAGTGCGTGTAAGTGCGTGTAAGTGCGTGTAAGTACATGTAAGTGCGTATAAGTGCGTGTAAGTGCGTGCAAGTATGTGTACGTGTGTGTAAGTACGTGTAAGTGTGTTTAATTACCTATAAGTTCATGTAAGTTTGTATATGTGTGTGTATGTACGTGTAAGTGCGTCTAAGTACGTGTAAGTTTGTGTAAATGAGGTTAAGTGCTGTTGAAGTTCGTGTAACGCGTGTAAGTGCATTTAAGTGCGTGTAAGTGCATATAAGTGCATGTAAGTGCGTGTAAGTGCGTATAAGTGTTTGTAAGTATGGTTTAAGTGGGTGTAATTTTGTATAAGTTCGTGTAAATGCGTGTAAGTGTGTGTAAGTACGTGTAAGTACATATAAGTACGTGTAAGTGTGTTTAAGTACGTGTAAGTGCGTGTATGTGCATGTAAGTACATGTAAGTGCGTGTAAGTGCGTGTAAGTGCGTGTACGTATATATAAGTGCATGTTAGTACGTGTAATTGTGTATAAGTGCGTATAAGTGCGTGTAAGTGTGTGTAAGTGCATGTAACTACGTGTAAGCGCATGTAAGTGCATGTAGGTGTGTGTAAGTGTGTGTAAATGCGTATAAGTGCGTGTATGTACGTGTAAGTGCGTGTAAGCGTGTGCAAGTACGTATAAGTGTGTGTAAGTGCGTGAAAGTGGGTGTAAGTGCGTCTAAGTGCGTGTACGTACGTGGAAGTGCATGCAAGTGTGTGTAAGTACTTGTAAGTGCGTGTACGCGCTAATAAGTGTGTATAAGTACGGTTGAACTGCGTGTAAGTTTGTGTAAGTTCGTGTAAGTGCGTGTAAGTGCGTGTAAGTACGTATAAGTATGTGCAAGTGCGTGTAAGTACGTGTAGTTGCGTGTAAGTGCGTATAGCTGTGTGTAAGTGCGTGTAAGTGCATGTAAGTACGTGTAAGTGTGTGCAAGTGCGTATAAGTGCATGTAAGTGCGTGTAAGTGTGTGTAAGTACGTGCAAGTGCGTGTCAGTGCGTGTAAGTGCATGTAAGTGTGTGTAAGTGTGCGTAAGTACGTGTAAGTGCGTGTAAGGTTATGTAAGTTCGTGTAAGTACGTGTAAGTACATGTAAGTGTGTATAAGTGCGTGTAAGTGCCTGTAAGTCTGTATAAGTGCGTGTAAGTGCATGTAGGTACCTGTAAGTACGTTTAAGTCTGTGCAAGTACGTACAAGTCCATATAAGTGCGTGTAAGTGTGTGTAAGTACGTGTAAGTGTGTGTAAGTACGTGTAAGTGTGTGTAAGTACTTGTAAGTATGTGTAAGTACGTGTAAGTACGTGTACGTGCATGTAAGTGCATGTAAGTACATGTAAGTTCATATAAGTGCGTGTTAGTTTGTCTAAGTGCGTTTAAGTGCGTGTAAGTGCGTGTAAGTGCGTGTAAGTGTGTGTAAGTGCATGTAAGTACAAGTGAGTGCATGTACATACATGTAAGTGCGTGTAAGTACGTGTTATTGCGTGTAAGTACGGTTTAAGTGGGTCTAATTTTGTGTAAGTTTGTGTAAATGCGTGTAAGTACATGTAAGTGTGTGTAAGTATGTGTGAGTACGATCAATAGAAGTAAAAGTCACTTGGATACATTTGTGGTCATGATCAGTGGCACATGCCAACTTTGTCAAAGCATTGCACTCAATAGCCACACCGAGCCACCAGTATTCTATCGTGTTTATAGCAACAAGGTGATGCCCAGTGTATCTGAACTCTGATTGGGCACACTGACTGTGGCTGACTGTTAATGATGTTTCGTTCATCCACCGGAGTATGGGGGGAGGAAGGAGCTGGGCCCGGGTTCAAGAGGAAGAAGGGGAGGTCGACAAATCATCCGACGGCCGCTCAATCGAGGAAAGAAATTGCGAGAAGGGCAGTTTGATTCCGGGAAGCAATGGGGCGCAAAGGAAGATATTTCCGTGGACGCCGTGACCCGACCAGACCTGCCGAGAGGAAGCGAAGGCGGCCCGAGGCTGGCTTGACGGTAGCGGAACCGCGTCCGAACCTCAAAAGGAGGAGCGATACTCGAGGCGCCTTATCCAAAGGCGTTTTGATGTGCGAGCCGTGAAAGGGGCTAGCCAGCGGGATGGGATCTTGGGAAGCGGTGCGAGGATAAGATAAGAAGAGGAGGACGAGAAGAGGACCGACTGCTGACAAGAACTGACTGCTAATGCAATGCCGTTGATCCTGAGCTGCAAAGACGCTGAAGCTGACGGTGGAACACTGACATTGGATGCTTTCGCTCTCGAATCGCGAGATGGCGTTCACCATTGGCGAGCGACGTTGCTGACCCCTCGCGTGACCCGGGTGTGGGAGGCTGGCCGTGCAGCCGTCGGCCAGACTGAGAGATTGCTGTCCCTCATTCAAACCAGACCGTCGAGAGGGACCCGCGTCCCGTCTCGCGACAAGTTAGAGTAGGGAAGCTAGACCGGATCAGGAGTGTAGGAGAAGTGTGTGTGTATGAGAGGGTGTGCTGCCATCCCCGGATGGGAAGGCCGCTTCGTGAGGAGTACATCACGGAGCCATCATCGCCTGGACCTGAGTTCCCACGGGAGCACCAGCCACCCAGCTCCAGGCGAGGTCCCCGAGACTCTCCAGTGTCCTTCTACGCCATCTGCAGCTGCTGCAATGTGTCCCGTCGGCTTGGCACACGCACGGTTCTGGGAGTGATACAATGGTCCCATCATCCCGCCGATGGAGGCGTGGAGCAGTTCTGGCAACCGTGGCAGCAGAGACTTCCCCGCGATGATGAGCCCCACCGCGTGGAGAGCTAGCAGGAGGTTGCGCGTGACATCGGACGACGTGCTGCAGAGGCGGCTGAAGAGCGGGCCGAGGTGTACCAAGCATACCAGCGCTACCAACAGGAACTCGCCCGCCTGCAAGAGGAGGACTCGACACGTGCCCGTTCCCGTGCAGGTCGACGTACTGACGGACCACTGTAGTTACATCGGGCCGTTCCATGGGTGAACAAGGAAGGCGGCGCGCACCGCACGGTGCTTGTGCAAAGACTTGCGCCGGTCGATGATTCGGTGACTCAGGAAGCTTACGGTTTGCTTGTTCTGCTTGATGACGCCTAGGGTACTGATTGTGTGGTTAGGAGAGAAATGCTGATTGATTATACTCCCGCTTTTGCTTGAAGGTAATTACTTTGATTGTTCAAAGTCATCTCGTTTGGGTCGTTAGGAGGAATTCTCTCAGTGAGGGTCATGTTGTGCGATGCATGATTGACCGTCGGTGATTAATTTAAGCGAGTGAATCTAACAGTTAGAATAACCACACTGAGTGTCTTGAGATTAGTCAAAATCCCGGCCAGAGAAGTACGCGTCATTAGGAGAAGGAGTGTGTGTGTCATGTATTCCCGGCACTAATTCGGTGGATGATCCGTCGAGTGATTAAGAAAAGTTACCCGGTCGATGAAACGTGCTTTGATCAAACTGGAGCAAAAAGAGTGATACAGGACAGGGCAGAGTTGGAAAAGGAAAGTAAGCAGAGCCGCAGGGATAGCGCAGACGAACGACACCCAAGGAGCTGATCCTCGTATGCTGTCAGACCCGATTCCGGCGGAAGGCGACAAAGGGCATAACAGTGTCAATGGTACGGTGAGTGTGGACTCACTTGTTTTCTGTAACGAGTGTGATATTCACTTGCAAATCAGTCTATAGTTTGAAGCGCGGTCTCTAAGGAGGGAGCTGCCGAATCTTCCACCGGACGGAGGACACCGCAGGCGACCCATCACCGCAACCCCAATGATTTCCTTGATAACGGTGGTGTCTCCCTGCCAACCTACGAGGCGTGAGGATAGAGCGACCGTGTCGGTAAATCATTTGGCTGTACAATTGGCGACGCAAAGATGAGCCCCAACGCACTCTACATCCTTGAAAAAGAAAGGATGAGGCAAACCGCCGCCGCGCATCATTTCGAGAGAAGCCCAGAAGATCCTCCAGGGCTCGACCCTAGATTTGAGTGGGATCCGGTGGATGATCAGTCCCCGCAGTTGTACAACGAAGGAGACGAGACAGACCCCGACCAAGAAGAAGCATTTCACCTGCGACGGCTTGAGGAACTCTGTGAATGGAAGGCTATTCGACAGGCATGGTTGGCCAATCCCTCCCAGGAGGACAGAGAGGAAGACGACATGCGCCACCTAGACGGGCGGCGGGACTCCATGTAGGTGGAAGACTGTGTATCAGACAAAGAGCATGAGCTTGAGGCGGATGAAGGACCCGTCTTGCTCCATAAAATCACGACGCCAGATGGAAGGACCGTTTACAAGGCACAGGACATGATGCCAACGCAGGACGCACCGCGGCGCCTTGAGTTCTCTACCCCAAGGGCGTCCTCACCTGCACCTTCTGTCACCCATGACGGGGATTGTGCAGACTTGGATGATGTCCAAGAGGACCAAGCAGAGGAAGAAGTATTGTTGGATCACCTTTCGGTGCAGGCTTTACACGCCCTGCATCAACCGGTCACCTTCTGTCCTCAGGCATTCCCCTCTCGTCCAACCGTTCATCCTCGTCAACCGGCCTTGGACAGCGGTGTGTCTCCACCACGAACAAATACAAACTTGGAGGCGCTGGGAGAATGGCCAAGGGAAACCCGACGGGAAGGCCCATCCATCGTGACTTCACGTCGCCCAGTTGGTGGACAACAACCCGAACACCAGCAGCAAACGAGCAAGGCATCATCCATTTTGGGAGCGTCGCACCGCTGAGAAGTCCAGGCTCAAGGAGGAATCAATGCTTCATCCACGGCCGGACCCACCAGACAAGTACGAGCCTTGGGGGACACACACATCCCAACAGGGGCTCCGTCAACCAAATATACAATACCACCTGTCCAGTCAAAGATGCAGTCATCTCATTATCAAGCAAGCAAGACATCGGCCACACCTGTGGCAGGAAGACTCTAGCAAAGACCCCGAGTGACGGGTGGTTCAACCGGAATTGGACAAGGATCAGTGGCTCATGGAGGCAAGATTTTATCATACTAGTACAAGCGAGTTCAGCAAGACAGCACATGGGAAGTTCCGGAGTGGGAGGAGCCGATGCAGGACGTGCTCGACCAAGAGGAGCAGTAGTCGCTTCATCGGCTAGTACTAGGGCAGTTGGTCTGGCGTTAGCACATCGATCCCACCTGGGGGCCCCGTCACGGGCGCAGGTGCTAATGGTGCCTCCGCAGGAACTGCCTTCAAACCCAGCGGCGAAGGCTTCTTACACTCTCCCAAAGCTCAACGTCTTCAAGGGTGAACCAAAGGAGGACCCGGCCATGTGGCTGTTCAAGTCGGGTACTTGTCTTGATTATGGGTTGTTATCTCCTGACTACATTGTCCCAGTGCTGCACCTAGCGCTACAAGGGAAAGCTTTGGAGTGGGTCACTACACAGCATAAGGAACGTCCTTTTGCTGACTTTGATAATTTGGCGAATAGGATGACCAAGCGTTTTGACCTCATGAGCCTGGAAGAAGCAGAGCTCCAGATTCGTACCATCCGCATGAAGGCTGGAGAAAACATACAGTTACACAACGACAAGTTTACCAAGATCTCGGTGCGATGTGTCGACATACCCTTGCGTATGATTAAGGAGTATTACCGGGATTCTCTTGTCCCAGCAATCGCTAAAACATTGGATTTACGAAAGTTCAGCACACTCAAGGAGGAAGCTGAACATTAGCAAAGGGAAATCAACCGATGAGCGGCTCGAGAACAGCCCGCTCCAAAGGAACATGTGGCCCTACTATTCGCATGCCTGCAGGAGCTTCAAAACCCAACCCGATGAATCCCCATAGCTACACACCCGAGAGTTGCTATGGATGGAGAAAATTCACCCATCGGCACCGAGAATGTCCCAATTCCACCCTAATGCCAGGCGTACCACCCAGAGGAGGACAATACCAAGGACGCGGACCGGTTGGACCAGGACCTGCCGCTGCACGGCAAGCTGTTGGTCCCAACATCACCGCCCGTCCCTCTAGTCCGGTGGGCAATGGGCCGGGACAATGGAAGGCGTATGCGCAGCAAAGGGAGACGGGAGAGACACCAGCTGCTGCTCAGCCATCTACTTCAGACACGCCGGCACGGAATGTGAAGCTCAGTCTTCCCCGCTCCAAAGAACAGACCTTGAAGACTCCCCCGACGGCTGCAAAACGGGAACTGGTCACGGTGGCTCAAGTACAAGGTGTGGAAGGATGGTCGATTGCGCAAATGTATGAGCGCATGCGCATATACAAAGAGCAACAGGAACGGGCTGAAGCAGACCTGCAAACATGTGTCGAAGCGCGCTCAACTTGGTTACCAAGTCAGATTTTGGCGATGCCCTCGAAGCCCCCACCCAAACCGCGCACGCGCACTTCAAGGGGTCCCACGCCTCCACATCGCCAGAGGGTGACCTTTGCGCCTTCAGCATGCAACGAGCCCACGGCAAGTGCCCTGACCCCATTCCACCGCCCCTTTCAGGAGATATCCCTGGGTGAGTATCTACAACAAATTTTCACTTATCTCTTGGACTTCGCAGCGGTTCTGCAGGAATACGCCGAAAGCTTCGACCAGCCGGCATTCGCCTTAGCTGCACTCAGGACCCACATGACTGACTCAGCCGTGAAGCCATAAGAGCTGAACCTGACACATGGGGGTGGCGGCCCATGCCCCTTGCACCACCACGAACGCAAGCTCCCCACCATGAAGTGGCTAGCTGTTATGTGTGGATATGTGGCAAGAAGTTCCTAGCAATCTTCGCCCTTTGCGCCATCCATACCAAGGTGACACTTCAAGTCCCGCAAGTAGTCGACTGGCAGCACAAGATTCAGCCAACAACCAACGTGTTCGTGAATGCATCCGGCGACATGGACGCAGGACACGGTGTCGTGCGTGGATGACCTTCCCCGGCAGGTGGGCCTCATGCACGAAGTTGTGCGGGTGCAGGTCACGGTGGCCTGCACATACGATGTCTTGCTAGGAACACATTATCTCATCCCCCGACAAGCGGGCCTCTTCTTGTCGAAATCTTGATCAAGACTCACACGGCTCAACCGGGTTCTCCCCTATCTTCCTTGAGCCCTCCAACTCTCCCTGGGATATCCACTCAGCAGAAAACGGAAAAGGCCGTCCAGACCTAGTTCACCTACCGCGTTCTGCCGCCTGAACAACTCAAATGGTATGCCCAATCAGACTGTTCCGGTCTGACCAGCCAGCTGTCCAAACACACCACGTCCAACGTCAACGGACCTCTAACATCACGTATGGACCAGCAAGATCTGCCAACGGCAGCCCTGCTCCCTGGTCCGTTCTCCGTGGCAACATCCAAGGCTCCGCAAATGTAGCACGTCCTCAACTCAACCTGGGAAGGTTCCCAAGAACACAAGATCATGCGGAGTCCCACCGCGCCCACGCACCGCAAAGACACAGAAGCAGCAGCAGCAGCACACTGTCGGTTGCGGCTGCACATCTCGCACCGCCTGCCCTAATGGGTGTAGGCTACTGTACTTTGTACTCTAGACTTAGACCTTTCTAGTAATAATAGCAGTAGAACTCATGTACTCAATTGCCTCAGTCAATTCCACCTCAATTTCCGTCATCATCATTCCCTCCGTTTAATTGCCGTTCCTCTCCTCATCGCTCTCATCACTTTGATCGTCGCCTTTGCTCAATCATCTATCAGTTCAGCAAAGTGCATCGGGTCCAAAGTTGTCGTCTGATCTTCGCTTGCCTTTCTCACATCTCGGAGTGTTCATCCACTGTAGAGCTCGAACCGCGGTGGCTTTCAGTCCGCGCTTCGGTTCCCAACCTCTCTTGACTACTAAGGGCGTTGCTCTTGATAACTCATCCTTAGCGCTTCGTCGCTTCCGCTCCTCGCACTGTCTTCTCCTGTTTGAGTACTTCTGTTNTCCGCAGCAGTGATGACATCCGTGTCATTCTAAACTCCTTCCATCCTTCATCATGAGATTCTCTCAAGACAAAGAGGAGGCTCTTGGATGTGTTCTCTTCGGACTCGCAGCCTTCGTCGGCTACATCCCTCGTCTCAACTATAGCCTCACCCTCGATCTCATCTGCTCTGGCATTATTTGGCATTCTCCTTGTTGTCGGATTTCTTCTGGTGCCGCTGCCCAAACAAGCACCTGCTAAGAAATGTCGATCATTTACGTCATGCAGTCAAGCACCTCCTATACCTGTGACATCACCTTCCTCCCTGGAAACCACCGCCTCAGCAGCAGCGGCACCTTTTCCTGCAGCTTATGCCACTGACATCATGTTGACTTTCGAATGTACTCCACCTCCTTCAGAAGTCATTCCTCCCTTCCAGGATGATTACCTGGACTACTACTACGACGACAACCTCTATCCTGATGAGCCATTCTTCTCGCCTCAAGTCGCCCCCTCAACTGAGGACTGCGACCCTACCGCCGCTATGGGTCTTCTCCTCTTTTCCGACACTCTAATCTTCTCCCGCGAGGAACTAAACGAGTTCATACTCCACAACTACGAGATCATCATTGGCGGCACCACCTTGCAGCAGACAAACACTTCCTCTGCCACCATGCCTCCGACACCACAACCCAAGCTTTTCTCCGCCAATGAACCCGCATCACGCTCGCCCCCTGTCACCAAGACAATATATCGCCATATCCCGTCTCAAAAACGATCACAACTGTCCAGTAACATCTCAACATTGTCATTACTAACTCCCTCCAACTCCAAGGTTTCCTGTGAGAGTACAGTACTCTCCAATTAACTTGTTTCACTGCCTGCTGACAAACTCCTCCCAACACCGACATCCACCCTACCAAGTCCTCTCACTTTCACAGCAGATATAACAGCACTACGGCCTGCCTCTGCTGTTCCTCCTGGTTTTTCTCAGTCAGCATCCCCTTCTCCAACATCACAGGTTGACACATTATACTCAATCACTTCCATTGCTTCTCCTCTCTTAGCACACTTGTCCTGCAGCTGTCAGGCAACTTCTCATCTGGCTTCGAAGCCATCTAAAGCTCCTGAAGATCTAGTAGCATAAATCCTTGTAACCCCACCAGGGCCACCATCAGGCCATCTGCCNCACTTTCACAGCAGATATAACAGCACTACCGCCTGCCTCTGCTGTTCCTCCTGGTTTTTCTCAGCCAGCATCCCCTTCTCCAACATCACAGGTTGACATATTATACTCAATCACTTCCATTGCTTCTCCCCTCTCAGCACACTTGTCCCGCAGCTGTCAGGCAACTTCTCATCTGGCTTCGAAGCCATCTAAAGCTCCTGAAGATCTAGTAGCATAAATCCTTGTAGCCCCACCAGGGCCACCATCAGGCCATCTGCCGTCTGTAGGACTCCCAAGTGCAACCTCTCCCGTGCCTCAGCTCACTTCCGTCTAGCCATCCACTATTCAACGCTTCGCATTGACAGCATGCCTACTACCAGTACCAACTTCTCCGCCAAACTCACTTGAATCCTTTCTCCTCCCCCCAGCTCTCTAAAGTATCACGCCTTCACCAGACACTTCACTCCTCTGGAACTCGATCACCACTACCTAGCTGCTGTCACTAGCATTTCATCCTTCCCCTGATTTTAACGCTAATTCAACTATCTCTTCACACCTGCAGCCACCGACAGGATCGATGCACAGCCTCACCTCTCCAGCTACTCCTCTCGCTCTCCTCCAGCTTCTCTAGATCATGCAAAAGGACTCTAACCTCCTCTCCTCTAGAGTTCCGTCGAGAAGTAACCCTTCCTTCCGGGCAAGTGAAAAGCAAGTGGCCTCCCTCCTTGGCTTCTTTCTTGCAAGCCATGTGATCTTGAAGGGGGCTGTCAAAATCTTGATCAAGACTCACACGGCTCAACCGGGTTCTCCCCTATCTTCCTTGAGCCCTCCAACTCTCCCTGGGATATCCACTCAACGGAAAACAGAAAAGGCTGTCCAGACCAGGTTCACCTACCGCGTTCTGCCGCCTGAACGGCTCAGATGGTATGCCCAATCAGACTGTTCCGGTCTGACTAACCAGCCGTCCAAACACACCACGTCCAACGCCAACAGACCTCCAACATCACGTATGGACCAGCAAGATCTGCCGCCGGCAGCCCTGCTCACTGGTCCGTTCTCCGTGGCAACATCNTGATTCAACTATCTCTTCACACCTGCAGCCACCGACAGGATGGATGCACAGCCTCACCTCTCCAGCTACTCCTCTCGCTCTCCTCCAGCTTCTCTGGATCATGCAAAAGGACTCTAACCTCCTCTCCTCTGGAGTTCCGCCGAGAAGTAACCCTTCCTTCTGGGCAAATGAAAAGCAACTGGCCTCCCTCCTTGGCTTCTTTCTTGCAAGCCATGTGATCTTGAAGGGGGCTGTCAGAATCTTGATCAAGACTCACACGGCTCAACCGGGTTCTCCCCTATCTTCCTTGAGCCCTCCAACTCTCCCTGGGATATCCACTCAACGGAAAACAGAAAAGGCTGTCCAGACCAGGTTCACCTACCGCGTTCTGCCGCCTGAACGGCTCAGATGGTATGCCCAATCAGACTGTTCCGGTCTGACTAACCAGCCGTCCAAACACACCACGTCCAACGCCAACAGACCTCCAACATCACGTATGGACCAGCAAGATCTGCCGCCGGCAGCCCTGCTCACTGGTCCGTTCTCCGTGGCAACATCCAAGGCTCGGCAGAAGAAGCACGTCCTCAACTCAACCGAGGAAGGTTCCCAAGATCACAAGTTCATGCGTAGTCGCACCGCGCCCACGCACCGCGAAGACACAGAAGCAATAGCAGCAGCACACTGCCGGTTGCGGCTGCACATCTCGCACCGCCCGCCCTAATGGATGTAGGCGACTGTACTCTGTACTCTAGACTTAGACCTATCTAGTACTAATAGCAGTGGAACTCATGTACTCAATTGCCTCAGTCAATTCCTCCTCAATTACCTTCATCATCATTGCCTCCATTCAATTGCCGTTCCTTGCCTCATCGCTCTCATCACTTTGATCGTTGCCTTCACTCAATTATCTATCAGTTCAGCAAAGTGCATAGGGTCCAAAGTTGCCGTCTGATCCTTGCTTGCCTTTCTCACATCTTAGAGTGTTCATCCACAATGGAGCCCAAACTGCGATGGCCTTCAGTCCGCGCTTTGGTTCCCAACCTCTCTTGATAACTCATCCTTAGCGCTTCGTCGCTTCCGCTCCTCGCGATGTCTTCTCCTGTTTGAGTACTTCTGTTATGCTGTGACATCATCTTTTGCCTGCCTTCCGCATCTTCGTGGTAGCTTCTGTGCCACTCGCTCCTCTGCATGCTTTGCTGCTCTCATTTTCTTGACAACTCTATGCGGACGGACTCATGCAGTTGACGTCATCAGGGTATACGACCTGTACAGCTCTGATTGTGGGCCCAAGGACGTCAATGCCTACAAAGTTCGGTCACCCCTTCTCCCTGGAAGAAGCCCGTGCTGAAGACCATGCAGCCATGAATTCTATCCTGGCATTCTCCAAGCATGATGCTCCTTCCCTGATTGCGCCACAAGTCGAGGAAGAAGAGATGATGGATTGCACACCCATACCCCAGCAGCCATGCCCTGAACGAGCACAAGCTACTCCAACGGATGATCGACCGCAGCTCCCCACTGGACCAATACCCAAACCGTCAGCAGAATCCCCCACATGGCTGTTCCTTCCCACGACAAAACGCCACCCTGCTGACCTCAGTCGGGCCCCGATCACCTCACCTCATCAAGGGCCTCTTCAGGTGTCGAGCCGCCCACTTGTACCGGTAACCGCGCAGCCAACAATACCAAACGATCTTGTCAAGGAGGCAAAGTGTAAAGGGAAAATGCTGGTGCGTGACAACGACACTGCCATCTATGAAGATGTCAGTTCAAAAGACTCAGACAAAGAACCCATGAGTGATGTTGGCCTGCTAGGCCTCGATGATGAGCCACCTCCACGTCAACCAAAGACTCTCACTATCTCCCCATGTGGCTCCCGCAATTTCAGCTTGTAGGTCTATGATTACTGAGATCCAGACCCTGATCTCGAAGCCGGTCTGGTGGGGGATAAAGAACTGCCACCACCCACAGTCCGACAATCCCAACGATGGGACCACATGCTCCATGAGCGCCTGACAGAGGAGCAGAGGCAGGAATCAATGAGCTTCTCATCTACCTTGAAGAAGTATTTGCAGGCAAGTCAACGGAGATCGGAGCAGTTGACACGGTCCATGTCATTAATACAGGAGACGCATCTGCACATAAGCAGAAGGCTCGACGCCTGCTCTAGGACCAGAAGGACATCATCAATGAGTGCCTGTGTGAGCTCAAGGAACAGGGCGTGATTGTCAAAGTGAAAAGCCCATGGCGCTCCAATCTAGTGGTTGTGGGGAAACCAGATGGCACAAAACGGTTCTATGTTAACTTCCGTGACCTCAACAAGGTCACCATTGAAGATGCTTATCCCATGCCACTCATCGTCGACATCCAAGAACGACAGCGGAGAAAGAGCTGGTTTGCCATGCGCGACGTCAAATCTGCCTTTCACAGTTTTCCTATGGATCGAAACTCTATGCTGAAGACGGCCTTCATCACCCCGGATGGGCTATATGCCTTCACCCATATGCCCTTTGGATTGCACAATGCCAGTGCTAAGTTCAACGCGTAATGGACCAAGTGATATGCAATGTTCCCAACGCATGTTGTTACGTGGATGACTTCATGGTCGCTGCATTTAGCTTCCAAGAGCTGATGGATTCTCTTGATGCCGTGTTTTCGGTCCTACGTTCCGCAAACCTTCGTTTGAAAGCGGCCAAGTGTATAATTGGGGCAGTTAGCATGGAGTTCCCGGGATTTATCATCAGTGCACAAGGAATATCTACAGACCTAGCCAAGATTGCAGCCGTCCGTGAGTAGAAGCACCAAATTACATCATCCCAGGTCAAGATCTTCCCGGGGTTCATCAGCTTCTACCGCAAGTTCGTCCGTGATCATGCTACCATTGTTCGTCCTTTGCAGTGCCTCACTCACCAAGATGAACCCTTAGAGTGGACGGAGGCCTGCCAGCTCGCATGGATCGAGATTAAGCATCACCTTATCACTACGCCGATGCTGGAACACCCAAACTTCAATCTGCCGTTATTCATCACAACAGATTTCTTACAGGAAGGTATTGGGGCTATCCTGTTTCAATGCAGAGACAACGGCATGATGAGGGTGGTCTGCTATGGCAGCCGCGCGCTCAACGACGCAGAAGCTAAGTATCCGTTTGTGAAAGGAGAATGTCTGGCGGTCTTATGGGCTATCCAGTTCTACAGAGATTACGTCAAAAATGGAAAACCCGTCACCATCCTCATAGATCATCAGGCCCTCTAATGGCTGCTTACGACACAAGACCACAAGGGAATTCTTGGCAATGGGCCCTACTTCTACATGGACACAACCTCACGATCAAATATCAACCAGCATTTGCGCACTGCAATGAAGATGCTCTTAGCCGATTACTACGCGAAGGGTGGAAGGACCGCAGCTCCCACAAAACACCACCATATGGAGGTGGACCACCTCCGCACGAGCCTCCTCCTGGTGGAAATGTTATTATTCAAGGCCAGGCGCACGACCTCACCGCCGAGGAGTACCGCTGGGTATACCCTCTTGACTTCCCTCAATACGACGTTAACGTAGGCCACATCAATGTGCGATGAAGAACCGACATCTTCAAGAATGTGCCAGGATGGACGCACAAGGAATACAGGGATTGGCTTCACCGTATGCAACACGATCCTGACCCAGCATCCACGGCGCACACTCCGCCAGTTGTGACACCGACGCCACCAAGTGCGGTCTATTCATCAGTGGCGGACGCCATCCGGCAATTTTTTGACCGAACCCACCTCGTGCTGCCTTAGATGGAAGTCCTTACTCATCTGCCGGGGAAAATTGTACAACTTCAGACTTTCTTTGGGGAGATCAACGCTGCGCTGGCACCGTCCGAGTGGAGAGTGAACTATAGGCTTGAATTGCCGGGTCACCGCATGATGAGGGATCATGTCGATGAAACTCGGCGGGCCGTTCACGACATTCTCCATGCGGGGGCCCTTGCATGGCGACCCATGACCCTGTGCCAACAACCGTTGCCGGAGTACATATGTACAGTCATCTCATGCACTGTTTGGATCGCCGGGGTGAAATTCGTCGCTATTGTGGATACGGGGGCGACGCATACCACAGTCGCCATGCCCGTCATTCGGCGGCATAATTGGTCAAACCTCATCAGAGCCGTCGACCTCTGTTTTGGCAACGCGAGAGGGGAGGTCACCCAATCCGAGGGCCAGATTGATTTTTTTCCCCTTCAGGTCGGAAATACCAATCGGAGCTTGCCGGTCCAAGTGTGTGAAACGTCCACATACGATGTCCTCCTCATGAACGACTGGTTGACGGCATGCAACGTGATAATTTTGCTCGGGGGAAAATGCATGACGTTGCACGACGATGACGGGGCGCCATCATACATCCTGCTTCAATTTGAAGAAATGGAAGTTCCACATCAGCGAGACCCTCGATTGCTGACGGGACAGGCCTCCCCCACCACCCGCTCAGCGCATGCGGGCGATCGATCCACCGGAGCACGCTTCATGAGAATTGTCGTTGATGCATCGGCATTGTCCACGGACAGCAGCGACTCTCCGGAGAATCATGCACCGTATCCAACGGAGGTGCATACCCGCATCACACGACACAGACAAACGACAACAAGAGCTTCAGAAGATATCGTCTTCTTAGGAGAACGCATCTCCATGCGACCATGGGGGATTCAAGGTGAGCGTCCAACACATCAACGTGACCTGGAACCTGGCATGCCCCTCGCCCTCCGACAACCACGGCGGCACGCCCATCCCGCCCGGCCGCCCCATATCGCTCGGGCGCCCTCTCGCGGATCGGGACGGTGGCCCTCAAATTCTCGTTCACAAAGTTCACACCGTTTACGCACCCGCCAGTCAACGACAGAGACAACCACAGTTCTGGACACTCTGGAACACACTTACCACGCAACCACTACTGGAGAACAGCGACAGACTGACACCACCAGCCCCACGCCAGAGATGGCCCACACCGACTCGGCCCAGTACGAGTACGTACTCGCTGAACGCACGGTGAACACGGCTGTTGCTTTTGAGTTCAAGACCCACCCGCTCGCAGCGTTTCTCACTATGGCAGAAGCAGAAGAGCTTCTCCACACCTTGTGTATCGATGACCCCTGCCCGGTACCCCCACCCTCACCGGAAGTACCTGACCCTCATAGCAACGAGGCACTGTGGCAAGCATTCGCGCTTCACATCACCCAAAATTGAGCATGGACAGTGAGAGTGGAGAGACTCTGGGAGCAGCACAGGACGTGGATGAGGACGTACGCGGACCATGTACGCAACTCTGCTGCCAACCTGGCTCAAGTGAGGAACGCCCTCGCTGCGTGCGAGTCCGCCCGCGCTGNGAGTTCGAGGCCCGCGCGCTCGCAGCGTTTCTCACTATGGCAGAAGCAGAAGACCTTCTCCACACCTTGTGTATGGATGACCCCTGCCCGGTACCCCCACCCTCACCGGAAGTACCTGACCCTCATAGCAACGAGGCACTGTGGCAAGCATTCGCGCTTCACATCACCCAAAATTGAGCATGGACAGTGAGAGTGGAGAGACTCTGGGAGCAGCACAGGACGTGGATGAGGACGTACGCGGACCATGTACGCAACTCTGCTGCCAACCTGGCTCAAGTGAGGAACGCCCTCGCTGCGTGCGAGTTCGTCCGCGCTGACAGACAGCAGCAAGTTCAGGTCCAAGAAACTCGAGCAACGGCAATCCAAGCGAGACTCCAAGAGGTGCGACACCTGCAAGATGAATGGAACGAGGCTCCGGACAGAGGTGACGAGCCACCCGCAGCGGAAGGGCAGCGTCTTATTGACCAAAGAGCAGAGTTGGGCCGAACCCTCCGGATAACACATGCAGAGATGGCTCGTTTTATTCCAGGAGTGCAGCAGCTCGAGGTGCAGTTGCCAGATATGCAGCAGCTACAAACCGAGTGTGAGGAGGAGTGGGCAGCCAATCGTGCGCGACTGCAGGATATGTCGCAGCAACCGGCGAGGGTCCTGGCCCTCCGTGAGGATGTCTCCCAGCAATACCGTACCATCTGCACGCTCGTTGATCAGGCCAAACAACTCATTGATGAGCGCACGCAGTACCTACAACAGCAATTGATCCGTGATGTGGCCCGCGTGTTCATCACCAGTGCCGTGCACAGGCTGGAGGACGAGTGGGACAAGTACCTCGAAGAATTGCGGCACCTCTATCCGCTGGACTATTCCACTGCTGCCGGACCGGCAGCCTTTTGCTGTTTCCTACACTAGACCATGACCCCCACCCACCCAGAACGAACCCAGCCCAACGTCCTTCCATTCCTGGCATGGAGTTTTCATCTGCACTATCACGAATTCCTCCGTTTTCTTCACCCCCTCGACCTCTCTCTTCACTGCGGAGCGCGAGCTTTCCGCTGCTTTCTCGACTGGACGGTGTAGTATTGCCTGCAAGGTCCTCTTCCTGCAAACCTGCATCCTTTTGCTCACCGTGGGATCATGCTGCGGACTTCATACTGCCATGAGGAGGTAGTTCGACAGGATCATGCGAGCCTCACAGTTATCTTCCCGGTACAAACAGTCGACCCTCCTGACGCGATGGCACTGAGGGTGCTCATGCGCTGGCTTTACCGTCAGCGGCACGGCCCTTCCTCCTCGGCATCTGATTCAAGCACCAGTGGTGAAGAATCGCGCCATGACTATGAGGAGCATTCCTCAGCTGACCATCTACCATCGACTGCCGTCCCGCCCTCGGTGTCCACCCTTCCTCCCTTGACATCCACTCAGGTGGGGAGCATCACGGGTCCGCCGCACCCTCGACCCGCGCCGCCCGTGGCTGCTGTGACCACATCTCCAACGACTGCGTCGCCTCCGGTGGATCAGCTACCGACTTCTCTTGCTTCCCCTCCACCCTCCTCTCCTCATCTCCGAAGCGGGACTTA